>QANZ01018062.1:0-20900 GCA_003254925.1 Chamaecrista fasciculata
AAAAAAAAAAAGTAAATATAAAAATGTAGTAGAAGTCACAATCCAAGAAAGAGAAAAGTAAACAAGAGAGAAAGCAAGAAACAAAGGTCAATTAGGAGTTTTAAATAAAACGGTGTAAATGAGTTCATTTTAAATTACTTTTAAATTAAGTAATTTAAAGTTAACGGATGTTTGAATAATTTATTTCGAATAGAAATTTTTAGATGTAAATTTTTTTAAATAAATATGTAATAATTGTGGTAGATAAATTAAATCATAATTTGAAAACCCGAACCGTTCATTGACCTGAATTTGCATTGAATTAACTAACCACTAAACAAAATATACTACTCAGTTCTTGAAATATTACAATATTCAATGATTTGGTCCGTAGGTCAAATTCAAGTACCAAAAATATAAATTCAAGAATCGAATATTATTAATTTAGGACAAATTCAAGGACTAAGAAATATAAAACCATTTCAAATTCAGGGATCAAATAGTATTAATTTAGTACAAATTCAATTAACAAAAAGTACAAAATTAGTTCAAATTTTGGGATGTAACGATTTCCAACCTCAGTTAAGTCTTTCAATACACAAGAGTGCAGACACAATGTTTCAAGTCCTTCTTGTAGACTTTGTAAAGATGGTAAGCAGGGATCAAATAGTATTAATTTAGTAGAAATTCAATGACCAAAATTGGTTCAAATTCTGGGATCTAACGATTTCCAACCTCAGCTATGTCTTCCAATACACAAGAGTGCATACACAAGAGTGCAGACACAATGCTTGAAGTCTTCTTGTAGACTTTGTAAAGATGGTAAGCACGAAAATTGCATATCAATAAATCCCATCACTTTGAGCTCTTTCATTGATTGGAAAAATGTGGTTGGAATCCTCAAATCAGAGTTCTTGTTTAATAAGAAGAATTGCAAATTTGGACAAGATAACTCTTTACGGAGATCATTGATGTCACAGTTGTCAGAGATATCAAGCAACAAATTAGAGTCTACAAGTTGATGGAATCTAATCTCCCTCTCGTGCTTGTGCTCATTGCATTGGACATCCTTAAAATTTAAAAGCAACCAATATGTGTTATTAGACATTTCAATTAAGTCATAAGTTAGAATATAAATTAGACTAAATCATTAGTCCCTTGCAATACTTGAAAACCATAAACAGAAAAATAGAAAATAAATAGAAGCAAAACAGACACTAGAAACCAAAAACCGGTAACATACAGCAGAAAAATGAAAACCAGAAACCCAAAAAACAGAAAAAAGCATTGTCAGACACTTAAAATCAGAAATAGACAAGTCAACAACAATAAAGCAAGAAAGTTTACAATACAAAAACCTGCACCCATGCTCGGCCCTAACCACAAGATTAACAAACAAATATGTAAAAAAATGATGTAGCATCTGAAAATACTATGTACAATAGCCAAAGATGATTATAGTGCCTCGTAAAAAGGAAAAGTTGCAAAACAAAGAAAACAATAATTGAAAACCAACTACAAGTATGCAATACATAATAGTATGAACTGATAGTTTAAAATGGTATTCCAAGGAATTACCAGCAATCAAAAGACAATGAGTGGACTGCCAAACAAACCTAAATATATCAAAAAACCCCTAGAAAATTAATTGGCATAATAATTATTTCTGAATTGACTAATCCACTATTGTCAATTATGTGATATGCACCAAACGTGTAGCTGTTGATGAGGTCAACAAATAGATCAATCCATTACAATCAGTGACATGGATACTTGTTAGGTTTCCTAAATGAATGAAGGATGGTCCCAAGTTTATCAAGTCATCACAATAGAAAACATGCAAGTATAGAAGCTTTTGGAGAATGTGTTGTGGAGAATGCATATTCCATATGTGTTTGACTTTCATTGTCCTCTAGATGGTCAATGATTACAGTCGTGTAAATTGTGCAGCGTGAATCCCCAAAAGCTCTTTGCATAACAACACATCCCTAGTCCAATAATTCTTAATCTTCCCAATCACTAAAAGCTTCTTTATATTGGGAAACCTTTTGAACAATCCACCACATTGCATTAATAGGGAAAGCTGTTTGGCATCCAATGCCAATTTCTCGGCAATTCCCCTGAAGATTAATACTTTGCAAAAGTCAACAATCATATACACATTACAATAATACATAATGCTATTTATAAAATCAAGTATTTCAAAAAAGCAGAGTATGACATTCAAAGTTTAATAAATACAAGCAATATAAGTCCGCTTTCCTGTGCTCAATATACCATGCCTTAGAAAGGACTTTAATATCTTTTTTAAGGCACAATTATTAAGCTGTATAAAACCTATAATTAAGGTGATGGTCCCTCATACTATATTTCATAGGTGTAACCTGAAACAATATCATCTCAGTTTACAGTTATGGATACGATTATGTGTGTCAAACATAAACACGTCCTTTTTATGTAAGTATTAGTAATTCACAAGTCGGCAATCCAACAAAAAAAGTAATGTCTATGATGAAAAAAAATTCAATAGTATAAATTAAGTGTAAGAAAAATACAAAGCTATGAGCTGTAATATATATATATATATGGTGTGCGTGTAGATATATTCAGAACACTAATGGCATGCCAAGGAGAATAAATGAAATAGATGAGAAGAAAAAACTCAAGCTTGTGATCAAATATGTCCCGGAACATTCAGCATATATATGAACTTTGATTTATGTCCTCTAGTTAACACTCAGCATATATATGAACTTTGATTTATGTCCTCTAGTTAACACGTGCAAAAAAAAAAAACTCAACACCTCTCTATTAATCCAAATTTCTCACAAATATTAATACCAACATTGCAGGGTTGGTGATGCTCACCTACTTTAATCAAGGAAATCACAGTCGAGCAAAACTTCAACCTTCCTTTATTCCCAAAAACACATCATAGTTCATCATTCCAGCAGAAGAACTCTAAACTGCAAAAGATGTCAGAAATTCAAAATAAGTAAAGACAATCAGCCTGTCACAGAGTAACAATTAACATTCAACTAAATACAGAATATGCATACAGTTTAGTGCTTTATTTCATTTTCTTTCAGTCCCTGTGTTCCCAAACTCTCGCCAACTCTCTCAAAACCCAGTCTCAACATATCTCCCTACTTTCCTCCACCCTCGGTCACTACTGTCACCAGCCGTGTTTCACCGGACAACAGAGAGAAAACCGAGAAAGGTAATGGAATTAGACAAAACATGAGTAAAAGGACCAAATGAAAAATCTCTACATCAAACCCTCATGAATATCCCACAAAGCACCCCTCAAGCAAAGAAACCAGACTTGTAAAGTGGAGAGAAGAAAGAAACCCTACCTTTGACTCCTTTTTATGAATTTTCCAAACCCTAGCACGTCAGTTTCGTCCCCAAATTTCTCTCCATCCAACGATCTGATCCTCAAAACAAGTGGTGGATCGTAACGATCGGACCACCGGATGCCAAGATATCCCTTTTTCTTCCTCCGCCGCCAGCCACCGTCTCTCTCTCTCTCTCACTTTCCTTCTCAAAATTCTGATTGTGTAAAAATGGATACTTCTCCTTCACCCTCAGCGTATTTAATAAGCAAAGGTGGGGTAGGTAGCAATTTTCTAAAATTGCTAAGACACCCCTCCACCATATAACCTACTCAGATTTCCCCCATACCCCTTTTACTTTCTCGTTTTAGTCCCCACGAGAGTCTAATTAAAATGTTTAATTTTTCTTTAAGTTAACTTACAATTATTTTCATTTTGATCCTCCAATATCCATTATTAAATTTTTAATCCTCCTTTTTCTATATTTTTAATTTTTATCTTCTCTCCAAAATACAAACTAATTACGTATAAATAAAGTGTTATTAATAATCACACCAATTTCTCAATACAAAACCCTAAGGCTATGTTTGGGAGTTTTAGTGAGGATGGAGGGGAGAGGACATTAATGGACACTAATAGAGTGGAGATGAGAGGATATTAATGGACTCAGTAGATATGTTGTTTGGGAGTTTTTAATGAGGAAAGGAATGGACACTTGTTAATCTTGTTTGGAAGTTATTAGTAATGGAATGGAATGGAGTGGACACATGTTAATTTTGGTTATTATAAGGATATAATTGTCATTAAAAAATTATAAAACTGTCCACTCCTTCCTTGGCACCCCAATTTGGGGTGCCAGCAAAAATTAAATTTTGAGGTGCCAAGTGTCCCTCCTTATCCACTCCACTCTTCCCTAAAAAAACTTCCAAACATAATTTTTTTACCTTTTGTCCCTTCCTCTCCTCTCCATTCCCCCATTGACACCCCATCCAAACATACCCTAAACATCCAAACTTTACATTTATGTCCTGAATTTCCAAAACAAATAAGAAATTCAAATAATTAAAAATTCATACTCACATTTCTGTGACAATAAATATTCAAGGACATAAATTATTTAATTATGACAAAATTAAATAGATCAAACTTGACCACAACCTAGCATTCCAAATTTAATCTATGTTTATTTTAAATTTACACTTGCTTAAAAAAAACAAACTGTTGCACATGGTGGTGTTTATTGTGTACCACTCTACCTCTTTCATTTGAGGGTTTAGTTGGCACTTTCACACTAACATTTTCAGCATTATGAGAAAGGTGTAAATGGTACATTAGAGTCATTATTGCTCTCATCACTCCAATAATATTATTTAGAGTAAATTAACAATTAAGTTCTTGAAAGATCACTGAGCTGAGAACTCAGTCCATAAAAGATTAAAATACATATTTAGTTCCTAAAAGATAAAAACGATATACTTTTACTTCTTGAAAGATTAAAATGATATATTATTTAGTCCATAAAAATGATTAATAAGTATATTGTTTTAATCTTTCAGAGACTAAATTGTGCATTTCAATCTTTCAGAGACCGAGTTGTCAACTCAAAAATTTTTCAAGGATCACATTGTTACTTTACTCTATTATTTAATTATCAAAGGAAATATTTATTGCTAATTTGCTACGAGTCAATACACAAAAGTAAGGAAAAAGAAAAAAAAATCAGTTCTGTTCAGNGAGTAGGGGTATGTTAGTAAATGGGTATGAAATATGTAATGAAATGAGTTTGTAATGAAGTGTAATTTTTGTAATGACTTTATAATTAAAAAACAAACACCTAAATAGCACTGTAGTTTAAGTTATGTAATGAAAATGGGGATAATGAAATTGTAATGGAATTATAATGAAATTATAATTCAAAGCCAAACACAGCCTAAAGCAGTAAAAACCATTATTGAATATCACTCAATATAAAAGCAGTATGATACATTTATATTAGAACAAAATAAACAACCAGTAACACAAAGTGAAGATTAAAGTAGATAACTGATTAAAATCATCCCGTCACAAAAAGAAAAGTAAATACAAAAATGAATAAAGAACTAATTAAGGTTCATAACGGTAGAAATCTGACCAAACAACATATGGGGATCAAAATGAAACAAATATGAAAGTTTAAAGATCAAAATGGAACAAAAAATAATTTTAGAATTAAAATGAAACTTACCCAAATTTGAGGACCAAAATGAGATTTAACCTTTTATCAATAATAGATGTAGTTGTTTGCTTGCTTTAAGTCACTAGAATTATATGCCTTGACACAATCTTGTGAAACTCTAATTAGCTACAAGAGTATCCCATGTATGTGTTATCTAATAATGTATATCTGCAATTAATCCATGAGGTGTATTCAATATCTGTCTGTCTCTTGTAGAAGATGCCACAAACTATTTTTTTTTTTGGTCAAACAAGCCATACGGCATACAACAAGGGGGAAAGGCCCCCAAACAGAGGAGAACAAGCAGGAAAAAAACAATAGTCAGTTATAACAGAATTTTCCTACACTCCTGAACAAAGCTAACCAAAGAGGTAGCCCCTACATCTCCCCGGCAACACACTGGAGAGACAAAAGCAGGATCACCGGCCGGCTAATCTAGAGGAAGATGATCTGCAAACAGCCGCATCCGACAGAAGGGCAGCCATGATATTCACCGGCAGCATCCACGCCCACGAAAGCGCCAGCTGGTTCCGAATAACCAACTTAGACACCAAGTCGGCCACACTGTTTGCAGTTCGTCTTGCCCACTTCACCGATAAACCCGGAGCCTGCTGCAGCAGAGATTTGATAGAGTGAATCCGGCTAGCAATGCGCCAAGGGGGGGGAGGATTCATAGCAGGCTTTGCACACCTCTAAACAGTCAGACTCAACGGTGCCAATGTTAATGCCCACGGATTTCGCCACCAGTAGTCCAAAAAGCATAGCCTCCGACTCTGCTTCCAGCGCAGAATAGCACCCAAACCGCCGAGCAAAACCAGTAATGAAGACCCCTCCACTATCCCTGACAATCACCGCCAGACCACCCAAGGACCTATGCATGTCAAACGCAGCATCCACATTGATTTTGAAAGTTCCTTCTGGGGGAGGGTTCCAACGGATATCCGCCTGGGGGACTGATAGTGGTTGCCCCGGACCTAACGCCGGAGTCTGCTGGGCGGAGAGCATGGAACCAGAGTCTTCTGACGCAGTCACAATAGCTCTTCTAGGATCCACCCTCCGCCCATCAAAAACAAATTTGTTTCTTTCCACCCAGATGTACCAGAGTGTATAACAGAAGACCGACAGAGCATACCCGTCATCCCCATGAGCATCTTGAAGAAGGCGTATTTTATTAAGCACACAGTCCCTCATATCAGCATGTGTGTTGGCCTCGGAAACCAACTGCAACGGGGAGCCAAACCAGACCAGTTTTGTCCAATCACACTCGGCGAACAAATGAAGGGTCGTCTCCGGAGCCTTCTGGCAGATGGGGCATAAGGCATCCCTTCCACATTTCCTTGATAGCAGATTCACTTTAGTTGGAAGGCTATTCGATAGAAGTTTCCACATAAAATGCTTTATTTTAGGTTGAACATTATTGGCATTCCAAATAGACTTCCAGATCCAAGCTTGGGAGTCTGGAGAAGAAGGGGATGGCCTATGCGGGTTTAGTAGCTCAGAGGCAATAATATGGTATCCTGTCTTAACCGAGTAGCAACCATCTCTAGTAAAAGGCCATATAGGAGTGTCCTGGACAAGGAAGTCGTGTATTGGAGTCGCCTTAACCCTTCTCCCCACCTCTTCAGGAAACATAGAGTTGATTTTGCCTTCATCCCACCTCTGCTCATCCTCCTTCATCAGATGGGCAACCCTCACATCATCCCCGCCCCCTGGTAATTGCCATAACCTATGCCCAGAACGAAGCCATTGATCAGCATAGATCCTGGTATTAGCTCCGTCTTTGATCAACCAAGCCTTATGCCGGTTTATCACCTCTTTCCCCTGTATGAGGCTTTGCCAGCACCATGAGGCCCCATGCTTCCTTTTGGCATCCCAGATTGATGAGGAAGGGAAATAAATGCTCTTTATTACTTTAACCCATAGAGCATTAGGATTACTGTGGACTCGCTAAACCTGCTTCCCTACAAGAGCCAAATTCATAGCATGCAGGTCTCTGAACCCAAGGCCACCCTCTCTCTTCGGGCAGATCATATAATCCCAACTCTTCCAATGGATTCCCCTCTCTCTGCCCGCTTGCCTCCACCAAAATCTTGCGACCATGCTTTCAATCTTCTTACAGAAAGACTTGGGTAGCACAAAGAGGGACATGACATAGTTTGGGATTGCCTGGATAATTGATTTCACTAGGACTTCCTTCCCCGCTGGAGAGAGGAACCTTTCCTTCCAGCCCTGCAAACGATCCCACACTCTGTCCTTTAACCACGAGAGAGCCTGAGTTTTGGACCGTTGCCATTCCCCGGGGAGACCAAGATATTTAGAGGATCTACTTCCTTGCTGCATATTGAGGATGTGGGCAATCTGACTGCCAGTCCTATCATCCACCCCTCTGCCAAACATAATAGTGGATTTGGCAGTATTAATTCTCTGGCCCGAAGCAATGGAGTACTTGTTAAGGATAGCCTGCAGTTGATACGCCTCTGCAATTGAGGCCTCGGAAACGAACATTGAGTCATCCGCGAATAACAAGTGATGGATAGAGGGGCTAGACCTAGCCAAAGAAATTCCGGAGATCAGGTTACGGCTATATGCATCATTCATTAAGCAAGATAAGCCTTATGCTGCCAGGATGAACAGATATGGGGATAGTGGATCTCCCTGCCTTAACCCTCGCTGAGGAGTAATCGTATGGCCCAAAATACCATTCAGCTTCACTTGGTAGGACACAGAGGAGACACATTCCATAACCATGTGGACCCAATGGTGACTGAAACCGAACGCCAGTAGAACTTGTTTAACATACTCCCATTCCAGTCTGTCATACGCTTTGCTCATATCCAGTTTCAAGACCATCGACTTAGCGCTCCTACTATTATTCCTTTTTAGTGAGTGAAAGATTTCGTGAAGAAGAAAAGACAAAAGGCAAAATTATAATCTCCACTTATTTATAGGCCAAAGAATTATTTTTTAAAAAAAAGAGACAAAAGGAAAAATTATATTTTTGGTCCGCAAACTTTACATCAATGTTCAATTTAGAACTCAATCTTCTTTTGCTGTCAATTTCGTCTCCAATATTTCACATTTTGATCAATTTTATCATTTGACTAACTTTTTTCAATAATTAACAATAGATGTCATCTTATTTTTCAATCTGAGTTAAAATTTAATTTTTTTTCTATCAATTTTACTTCACATGTCATTGGTCATGTAAAATCAATTGCTGGGACTAAATAAAAATCATTATTCAAAAAACACCATTGTAATTTTCTCTATATCATTATTCCCTTTCTTATATCACATGCAAGTTGTCACTCTCCTTCCATACTCAACTCAACTACTCACTCTTTCTTAAGACACCAAACTTTCTATTTCACACTCCCATTTTTGTCACTTAATTTTTGTAGTTTTCTCCACACCATTCAATGAACTCCTTTCCTTGCTAACAAATTGACCCATACTATTTTGTTTTAACTCTCACATATTTAACTTTTTAATTGTCTCTCTTAATTTTTTTTCCCTCAACGTTGTCCCTCATAATTCATTTTTTTTCATTTCACGGCAATTCCTACTCTCATCTTCTTCAATTTCTTTTTTTTTTCTTTTTCTTTTTCTATATATATCAACTTCTCATCAACTAATAAATTATTATTTAATTTGTACGAAGAATAAATAAAATAAAATAATCCATGAGGTGCATTCATCCCCCGAATAGAAAAAGAGTACAAAAAACCTACTATAAGAAATATACACTTACAAACCATATAATTCAAGAGACTAAAAGCAAGCAAACAACTACATCTATCATTGACAAAAAGTTAAAACCTCATTTTGGTCCTCAAATTTGGGTAAGTTTCATTTTGTTTCTAAAACTAATTTTATTGTTTAGGTAAGTTAAAAGAAACAATAACAGAGATTATTTTATTTTCAAAGTCAAATGTTTATTTCCTTGTCAATTAGGCTTTTAGTCTGATTTACTTATTTTTTATTTATTTTTATTTGTTGAGTTTTCTTCTCATGCTGCAGTTAGACTGAAAATTTTAGATAATATTATTACATTATATTATCTTATTTTTCTTGTAAGTATTTCGTGAGATAGAGTGGTGGTTCACAAAAACAAAAACAAAAAAAATTGTTGACTCTTTAATTACAAATACATGAGGTAATTTGGGGGTGCACGCAGTTGACTCTGAAGTTGGAAATGGGGTAGAAGAAATTTGGGATGTACTTGAATTTTGCAGGATGAACCATTTGTTCTAGGCTTCTAGCCATACTTACCTGTAAATATTACCAAGTAAAAAAAATAAAGAAATCAACTAGATTGGATCCTCCAAAGTGTGAAGTTCCTGCAATTTAGAGAGAGAATGAAAGAGTTAGAGAGAGAAGTGTGGTGATGTGTGGATCCCATTGATTTTTCTCTCTCTAACTCTCTCTTTCTCTCTCAAAACTGCATGAAAATGCACTAAAATAATAATGCAGAGGATCCATGTCCGAAATCAACATTTTAAGAGGTCAAAGTTTTCATTACTAAGTCCAAGTGTTGTTGACTTGTTGTTTTAAGTTTACTTAACAAAATCATTTATTTATTCTCTTCAGTCTGTTCAGTAAAGTCATCAATATTATATGGAACGGTTGAATATATGGCCTTTACATACTTCATGGCCTCTCATTTCTTTCTTCATTTAGTGATAAGTATAAGAACTATACCACATTTCTTTGTATAATGTCCACAGTATAGTAAGAGTAATTATACATAACAGAGAGACATAAAGATTTAATTAAAATAATACTTGGTTGGCCAACGTATATGATAAGCCAAAAGACCATTGACTGACTCTAAAACTATACCCCTGAAGAAAAATAATCCCAATAAAAGAGGTACAAACATTCATTGCCTTGGAATCAACAATCTTATATCTCAGAACAATGGGATTCATCTCTTGCACAAAAGCCTGCTTCTTTGCTTTCTTCATATTCTGCAGCTACTCTTTTGAATTAGGCACAGCCACAAACACCATCACATCATCACAGTTCATCAAGGATCCTGAAACTGTTAGCTCCAATGGAAGTTTGTTTACTTTGGGATTCTTCAATCCTCCAAATTCTACAAATCGATATGTTGGAATTTGGTACCAGACAGAAACCAACCATTGAGGGACTCATCTGGGGTGGTCACCATATCAGAGGATGGCAATCTACTGGTGCTAAATGAACAAAAGCAAATCCTTTGATCATCAAATGTTTCAAATATCACAGTTAATACTGCTACATTGCAAGAATATATGGTGGTGCTTACCTATTTTAATTAATCAAAGAAATCATAGTAGAGAAAAACTTCAACCTTCCATTACTCCCAAAAACACATCATAGTTCATCGTTCCAGCACAAGAACTCTAAACTGCAAAAGGTGTCCAAAACTCATAAAAACAAAACAGAGTTGTTGTTTGGGAATAACAATCAAGAGGAAGAAGAAGTACCAACGTTTTGAAAGAAAATGAAAAAATTGAAGTTAGAGGAAGAAGAATCTTTGCTTACCATCACCCAAGCGTTTGGAAACTTTCTTGGCTTCGATTTCCAAACAATGATAATAATAAAAAGACAATGAAAGAGAAACAAAGAGAGAAGTGGCAGAGACGAAAAGGAATGCACCATTCAACCTATTCTCCGCTTATTTATAGGCCAAATAATAATAATAAGGCAAAACATCATTTCATGCCCTTAACGTTTGTGGTGATTTTCAGTTATGCCCCTAACGTTTCATTTGTGTCAGTTGTGCCCTCAATGTGAAACGTTAGTTTCAATTATGCCCCCAATTTCAATCATCCACAAAAAAAAACACCATTTTCGCACGATTTGAGCTCGATTTTGATCAGATTTTATATGAGTTTTAATTTTCGGACATCACAAACTTGATTCCTTGGATCAATTTCAAATATTAAGCTCAAAATAGCCCCAAATTCGAAGAAAATTGGACCTGATGAACCCTAAAAAGGACCAAAACGAGATGCAGTAAAACGAAGCATTTTTTTTTTTCAGAATTTCCATGTGCAAAATGATCCTTAGGAGCCGAAAATGAGTACCCATAAACTCATTTATCAAAACAAACTGAAACGAACACGGATCTAAGCTCAAAAGTTCCGAAAAACGGTACACTAACGAGGGTGATGGCATAATTGAAACTAACGTTTCACATTGGGGGCATAACTGACACAAATGAAACGTTAGGGGCATAACTGAAAATCACCACAAACGTTAGGGGCACGAAAGGGTGTTTTGCCTAATAATAATAAAAAAGACAAAAGGCAAAAGTATATTTTTGGTCCTCAAACTTTACATCAATTTTCAATTTAGAACTCAATCTTCTTTTATTGTCAATTTCATCTCTAATATTTTACATTTTGATCAATTTTATCATTTAACTAACTTTTTTCAATAAATTTCATCTCAACTTAATGTTAGTATATAAAAATATATAAGAATCAAAACTAACAACTTAACGTTAGGACTAAATAAAAAAAAATTTATCATTCAAAAACACCATTGTAATTTTCTATATCATTATTCCATTTCTTACTATTTTACTATCACATGCAAGCTGTCACTCACTTCTTCGTTACTCTCTTTCTCACTTACACACTCGTGACTCAACTCAACTACTAAACTTTAGAATGAAAATCAAGTTGAGAATTGAGAATCACCTTTTACACTATTAACATTTTGAGCTTCCTGAAAGTAACAGATAAACAACTCTAACATTTAATAGAAGAATCTTTTATATGTTTTGAACACTTTTCTGAAAGCAACATACAAACAAGTCAAGGCTTTCTGAACATAGATAAACAACGCTAACATTTGATACAATCTTTTAAATATTTTGATCACTTTTTTGAAAGATCTAGATAAACAATTCACTAATTTATGAAAACAATAGATAAGCAATTCTAATATTTGATACAAATTCAGGGATTAAATAGTAGATTTTCTATAATTTAAATGTCATTTACTTTTTGGTCCCTGCATTAGTTAAAGTTATTCCGAATAATTATTATATTTAATTATTTAAATTTCATTTACTTTTTAGTCCTTGTATATTTTTTTTGTTTAAAGTTTATGAAAAATATTAATGTAAGAAAACAAAGTCAATAATTAGATTTGTTTAGTATTTCATTTAATTGTTTTTTATTTGCTATTTATTTCTTATTATTTGATGAATAATATTCACAACTATGGAAAATTAAAGATTTTTCTCAAAAGCTTACTTATTCTCCCTTTCTATTCATGATAATAAAAGCAACAGATAAAAAAATGTTATAAGGTTCAAAATGTTGTAGCTAGAAAGCTTACTCAACAGAGGTATATAAGACCCCATCACCATCAATTGATTTAACCAAACCTTTACAATCTGATATCATGGATTAATTGCAGATATACATTATTGAGTAAAATGGAACAAAAACTTTCACATGTGTTATCTAATAATCTCAATTGTCCAGGTTATAAATAACAACAAAAATTATATGAAATAACATTTTGAGGACCAAATTAAAGCAGAACAAATGTGAAAATTTGAGGACCAAAATGGAATAAAAAATAGTTTTAGATTTAAAATAAAACTTATCTCATAGTTTGACGATCAAAATGAGTATTTAACCTTGATAAAAAGTTTTTTAAATGATATATTGACCTGCTGTGAGTAATAATATATAACAGACTCATGAAGAAGAATAAATTAATAAAGGATTATATTTTATAAACACACTCACTAAGTACAGTCAAACACAAAAAATAATGTAGTTTACCTTTTGTGAGATTTTCGGTCTAAGTTTATGCATGAAAAGCTACAAACACAGAGAGGTAACTGTGTAATCAGTGTGTATGACAAAATTATTTGAAGTTTTCCTCAAATTATCAATTTTACTAAATAGATCAAACTTGACAGCAACCTAGCACTCCAAATTCGATCATGGTGGTGTTTTAAATTTACACTTACTTTAAAAAAAATAAGCAAACATTTGCACATGGTGGTATTTATTGTGTACCTCTTTTATTTGAGGGTTTAGTTAACACTTTAATTATTTGATGAATTAAGAAAAAGACACTTTTGCTAAAGGTATAATATGTTGGGATATTTTTAAAATAGAAACTCATCTTTCTTATTCAATCAACAAATACCCTTTTATATAGGGAAGTACATGAATTCAAAGTATTTAAAAAATCATAATCAAATCCTAATCAAATATTCTAAAAATCAATCAAAAATCTGAAAGATATCTCAAACAGATTGTGAGAATAACAAAAAAATAATTCAAATAATCTTCCTAAAAAGTAGACTTAATTATAACTAAACAGGAAATAAAATAACAATCAAATTGTAAAAATCTTCAACCTTTCATAGACCAATTCTTCAATGCACTTCTCTTCTTCTTATCTTCACTTCTGTCCTAGAATTATTTTGCAATATTCCCAGGGATATTACAATCTTGTGTTTGGTTCAACTTTGATGCTTTTACAAATATGTGCTTGATTTTTTATTCTCAACTAATAGTTTATCAAATGTAGAAATCCTTCAAAATAATTCATGAGAAAAATACTATATCATAAAGAAATAATTATATCATAATTAAAATTTTTAAATAACATTAAAGATTAATGAGAAAAATACTATTTCATAAAACATTGTTCATAATTCTCAACATAATAAAATTGTCTAAAAAAGTCTCACTCAAAACATAACTGAAATAATTCTCAAAATAACACGAAAATAAAAATTCATACCACTTATGAGAATGACAAATATGAAAAGTGACAAGGGCTTGTAGAGAAAAAATTAATTAGGGGTAATAAAGTCATTTTGAATGGAAAAAAATAATCCCATGTCATGAGATTAGACTAATCCCACCCCCTAGAGTGGGATTATTAAAAATTAGCTATTTTAGGAAATTATGCTACTCTTGGGAATACAATATTCTCGGGACTAATTTTCCAATCCGCGTACCAAACGCGGGATTACTCTAGTCCGGAGCTCATAATCCCAGGACTATTTTTCTAATTCGTGTACCAAACGTCTCATTGATAGAATATTTTATTATTGTCATAATTTTATTTCTGGTTTTGAACTTACCCTTTTAACTTTGCTCTCACACCCCAGTACCCCACAATAGAAGTGCCTCATAAGTCTTAAGGCTTTCTAGCAAGGTGTAAATGGTAGCTTAGAGTCATTATTGCTCTCATCGCACTCCAATAATAATATTATTTAGAGTAAACTAATAATTTAATCCCTAAAAGATCATTGAGCTGAGAACTTAGTCCCTAAAAGATTAAAATACACATTTAATCTCTGAAAGATCAAAATGATATACTTTTAGTCCTTGAAAGATTAAAACGGTATACTATTTAGTCCATAAAAAGATTAATAAGTATATCGTTTGATCTTTTAGAGACTAAATTGTGCATTTCAATTTTCAGGGACCGAGTTGTCAACTCAGTAATTTTTCAAGGATCAAATTGTTACTTTACTCTATTATTTAATTATCAAAGGAAATATTTATTGCTAATTTGCTATGAGTTAATACTCAATAGTAAGGAAAAAAAAAGACAATCAGTTCTGTTATGAAGTTTCAACTTTGGTAGAAGAAATTAAATTTCCAATACATACTAACTATAACCAATTAGAGCAGTAAAAAGCATTTCTAAATATCACTCAATATAAAGTAGTATTATACATTTATATTAGAGCAAAATAAATAACCAGTAACGCAAAGCGGAGATTAAAGTAGATGTCACAAAAAGAAAAGTAAATACAAAAATGCAGTAGAAGTCACAATCCAAGAAAGAGAAAAGTAAACAAGAGAGAGAGAGGAAAACCAAGGTCAATTAGGAGTTTGAGATAAAATCGTGTAAATGGAAAGGTGCCTCAAAGAATATTTCTAAATTTTGTATAGTTATAACGGTAAAGTGCCTGCCTGAAATAATATTTAGATTAATTATTGAAAAGAATTTTCTCAAAAGCTATTTATTTTCCCTTCTCTATTCATGCTAAAAGCAACAGATAAAAAAGTGTTACATTTAATTGATGGCTTGATGTGTTGTAGAAGGCTTACTTAATAGAAGTATATAAGACCCCATCAATGGATTTAACCAAATCTTTACAATCTGATCTCATGGATTAATTGCAGATATACATTATTAGATAACACATACATTATACATGGGATACTCTTGTAGCTCATTAGAGTTTCACAAGATTGTGTCAAGGAATATATATTAATTTTACATTAGTGATATTAATTTATCATGCTAAAATTTTAAATTCAAGTTTTATTGAATTTTTTAATAAATGAATTCTAGAGGCTAAAAGCAAGAACACAATTACATGTATTATTGATAAAAGGTTAAACCTCATTTTGGTCCTCAAATTTGGGTAAGTTTCATTTTGGTTTTGAAACTTTTTTCTGTTTCATTTTGGTCTTCAACCTTTAACATTTATTTCCTTTTGATCTTTAAACTTTCACATTTATTCTATTTGAGAATTTCAGGAGATCTCGACTGATGATTCAAATCATGTCCTGATGAAGTGAGCATATATGTTTTAAAATTGTTGATACTAAATAATTAAAGACAATTTTTTAAACTTGGAGCTACAAATAAATTTCTCCTAGTTATAAAATTTGATTTGTAAAAATATATAATATGAACGTATTTCACATGAAGATGTTTTATTATAAAAATAAATGATAAATAATTAATATTCGTTGATAAAAAAAGAAAAAGTAACCAAGTCCCTTTGACTATGACTTGTATGATCACACCATGTCACTACATAGCATGCATAATTAATCAAAGCAAATAAAAAATTAAAAAAAAGTCAATGTGCACTTTTGGTATCATAACTTTTGTTCTAGTTACAATTTGGTCTCATAATTGTTTTTGTTATACTTCTGGTCTCATATCTTTCTTTGCTCAGATTGCAAATTTGTTTCATATATTTTGGTCGAATTGCAGAATTGGTCACATATCTTTTTGTAAATTTAAATCTCTTAATTTATTTATTGTTACCAATTTCTTTTAGAAATTCGTTATTTGTATAATTTATTTAATCCCTAATTTTACGAGGATGGATTTCCTCAGTCCTACAGTGTGAGAGAAGAGGAGAGAGAAGAAGATGAAAATGCAAAAGTGAAACATTGCGTTTCACTTAATTCATCATCTCTTCTCTCACACCGTAAGAGCCTCTAGTGGGGAATCACCCTAAGAGATCCAAACTCTAATTTTACTTTCATACAACAAATAGGGGAAAAGGTGCAAACAACTTGAGTAATTAACTTTGGACATAATTGAAACACCGCCATTCATTCACAATCACGCTTTTTCCTTTAAAAGTTTCCTTTTTTTCTTTTAATTTCGAACATACTCATGGAATGTCGCTTTCAAATCCTTATAATTATTCAAAATTTAATTTTATTTCTAGTTCTAGGCAAACCTTGTATGTGGGGTTTCGAACATGTACAGCTAGACTTTTATATATATATATATATATATAGCTATGATATATCAGAAATTATCTAATTAGACCAAGCTTGGCAGGCATGTATATATATGCCCTTTAATTAACACTAAGCAATTTCTATCGACGTTGTACTAATTAATTTCCTCATTATTTTTCTAGCTAGTTAATTAAGTAAGTAAGCATTTTGTAATGATATATAGTTTTTGTTTGTTTTCCCATGTACGCAGATGTAGTCATGAAATTAGCGGAAGAAGAATCTTTGAAAAAATTGAACAATGAAAGAGAAACAAAGAGAGAAGCGGCAGGGAGGAAAAGGAATGCCCCATTTAACATAATCTCCACTTATTTATAGGCCTAAGAATTAAAAAAAAAACAAAGACAAAAAGCCAAAATTACATTTTTGATCCTCAAACTTTACATCAGTTTTCAATTTAGTCCCCAATATTTTACATTTTGGTCAATTTTATTCTTTGACTAACTTTTCTCAATAAATTAACAATAGATTTCATCTTGTTTTTCAATTTGAGTTTTATTTTTTTTTATCAATTTTACATCACATGTCATTAGTTATGTAAAATCAATTGTTAGGACTAAATAAAAATCATGCATAACCACATGTACGTAATCTGTAATTTACCCTATGTTAAACCCCAATTTGCTTCCTCAACTTAATTTTAGTATATAAAAATATATAAGAATAAAATCTAACAACTTAATGTTAGGACTAAATAGAAATAATTATCATCCAAAAACACCATTGTAATTTTCTCTATATCATTATTCCCTTATTTTTTTACACTCAACTCTTTCTTAAGACACCAACTTTCTATTTCACACTCCCATTTTTGTCACTTAATTTTGTACTTTTCTTGCTAACAAATTGACCCATACTATTTTGTTTTAACTCTCACATATTTAACTTTTTAATTGTCTCTCTTAATTTGTTTTCCTCAACGTGGTCCCTCATAATTCATTTTTTTCATTTCACGGCAATTCCTACTCTTATCTTCTTCAATTTTTTTCTTCTTTTTTTCTTTTTTCTATATATATCAACTTCTCATCAACCAATAAATTATTATTTGTACGAAGAATAATTACTAAATCAACCATTTATGGACAAAGGCATCCCCGAATAGGCTCATGTATTTCTTCCATCCTTTCCCTACTTACTATAACAGTATGTATAATTGCTCATTTCCATAGGTAATGTATATATAACTCACCTACCTACTCATCTACCCTAATTAATAATGATTCTCTTCCACTTTTCATCAACGCCAAAGTTTACGCTTTTTTTTTTTATATGAGTAATTGAATTAATTGAATTAAGCATTTTCGTTTCAGAATCTTTTAATAAAAATAGAAAAAGTCTACAATAAACCTACTATACTTTATAAGAAATATACACTTAGAAAGCATATAATTCAAGAGACTAAAAGCAAGCAAACAATTATATCTATCATTGATAAAAGGTTAAAACCTCATTTTGGCCGGGTCCGCCGGGTTGGGCTGGGTCGCTGGATCCATGAACACTCCTAGAAAGAGTAATGCTATAAAAAGATTCATTGCTTAAGCAATTGACTTTTTATAATCTATCTCTCTTTTTATCAAATCAAAAATTGAATATAAAACTTTGATGTGAGAGTGATTGATGGAGAGAGAGATAAACTGTAAAACTCTATTGCTTGAGCAATACAGTTTTTTATTGAGGAATGATAGAAAATTACTGAAATGGGCATAAAATAAGACAATCCCATATATTGTATTTTGCTTCAGTTTTCGGTTATTGTGAGTTTGGATATGTTCTATATATGTAGACAATGGTTCTATCCATATTTTTTTGTCAAATTAAAGGACTCATAAATCTAATTACGGTAATTTATTGAATGGAGAAAATACAAAATGGCTCACGTGTATGTACAAGATGGAAAAATATAGGGTTAAAGGGTCAATTTAGTCCTAAATGTATGCCTTAATATTCATTTTGGTCCATTATATTTCAAAATATTCAAATTGCTCCTAAATATTTGCAAAATGTTTCATTTTGGTCCCAACTATTGAATATGGCTTGTTTAGAGCTACGTATTGTTCCCGAAGAATACTTTCTCTATCTAGTTGGGACCAAAACGAAACATTTTACCAATATTTAGGACCAAAATGAATTATTTTGCCAACATTTAGGATCAATATGAACATTTTGAAACATAATAGACCAAATGAATATTAGGGCATACATTTTGGATCAAAATGAACCATTGACCAAACATTTTTGTGTTGTTTTGTTATTTGCATTATGGTCCTTAAACTATTCTTTGTTATTTTTTTTTTCGTTGGATTTCACAAATAGATCCGATTATTGATGACTGGGATTTCGTGTAAGCCCCAAGTTATCATTTACACATGTTAGGGATTGATTAATAGGACCGTACAAATTTATCGACCAAATTGTATTCTTAAAAATAATTCCAATATTATTTTCATTTTGGCTCTTCATCTCATCCACTTGGATTGACCTCTAACCCTTCATCCAAAATTTTCTCATCCTCACGCTTTCCAATAGCATATCACACTTTCCAATATCATCTCATCTCAATATTATTCCAATCAAACCACACACAAACACCTATCATCTCATCTCATTATCTCTATCTCATCTCATTATTTCCTACCATTTCTACCCCTATACAAATTAAAAAAAATCCATAAACCTATTTCAACCAACCACAATCATTACATACTCTTTTATATAATTTCACACCCTATTTAACATCATTTTTTCTAAAATCACCCAAACACTAATACATCATTTCATCTCATCCATTCAAACTTAATCTCATCTCATCCCATAAACTTGACTTGGATTGAAATAGTATGGCCCCAAAACAGGCCTTCAATTAAAAAGAAACTAAACTCTTTTATGTTTTTTTACCAGTAGTTGAATCTGGTCCGATGATTTTTGATCAGTTACTTTTTGTTCAATCCGGTTCAACCCTTAAAACGATTTTTGGAGTTGAAGTTGACCAATTTTATTCTTTGACTTCCACTCCGACTGTACAACGCTCACAAGAATTTTGATAGATAATTAGCATCCGATGTGGCCTGAGAGATCAGCAGTCAAGTACCACGTCAGCCAAGTAAAGATCCAGCTCGAATGAACAACTTCCACGTGGCATGGTAAGGTGCGAGAAAGTGAGATATTATTAATAGTCCAAAGGTCATTTTGGTCTTTTCCAATGTTTATTGTGCTCAACTGTGTTTCAAAATATTTAAATCGGCCTTAAATATTGACAAAATAATTCATTTTGGTCTTATATATTGATAAAATGTTTCATTTTGGTCCCAAATTATTGAATTTGGTCATATTTTTCTCGTCTCTCATTTCAAGCTCAAGGGACTTGTTAAGAGAAATTCATAACTCTAAATTCGTCACATTCCAATTTGAAACGAGATATATATGATTAATTTCGCTTATTTGACCATGAAACAAGTTGTCTACTTTTAGGATTAATTTGACCTTATTTGTTGACGGTTTCAACTAGATAGAGAAAGTACTCTTCGAGAACAATACATAGCTCTAAACTCATCACGTTTGAACTCAAAAACAAGTCATATCCAATAGTTTAGGACCAAAATGAAACATTTTACAAACATTTACGACTAATTTGAACATTTTAAAACATAATGAACCAAAATGAATATTAGAGCATACATTTAGGACCAAATGAACTTTTAACCTTATTAATATTATGAATCGTGTGCATATGCGAGAACAGAAGTTTGTTACACTAAAAGACAAAACTAGCTATTTTTTCCATTACAGTGCTTGCAGCTTTTTCTTCCTTTTCTTCACTCCAATTTCGAATATCTTTTT
>QANZ01018072.1:0-23860 GCA_003254925.1 Chamaecrista fasciculata
TAGGCGCCTATCTCAGTAACAATACACAACACAGATCAATTCTTGGTCAGACCAAGAATTTCGCCTAGAGCTTTTATTGAGAGTAAAAATTCGCCTAGCCCAATCAATCTTGATAATCAAGAACACTTCTTGATTATTCAAGAATCATAGATATAGTTCCTATTTTCACTTGGGAAGAAGTGAAGGAGGCTAGCACCTAGGCATCTGCCAAACTGCTCGTGTGGATCACCGGTAGAGGAAGGACACTCAGTGGACTTCTCAAATTCGCAAACACGATAAGTCACCGATTGAAACTAGGTAAACATCTTTTCTTGCTTAGTATAAACATAGTTAGTGGATCCTGGAAGGAATCACAGAGTTAGCATTTTAGTTTTATTCGAGTTTTAGTTTAAAATTTTTAAATTTTTCCGCTGCGCTCCCTCTGTGATTTCCCAACAAATTCAGCAATGGAGGTGGCGCTAAGAAGAATCCCCCCACAAGAACTCCTTCTTGCCTATTCTTCTCTCAAAACCCTAATTCTAGAGGAAGTTCGAATTCTCTCTCTAACTCTTAGAGAAAGTCGAAATTCTCTAATGTGTGTGCAAAGGAATTTTTCTCTCTCTAACTCTTAGGAGGAAAAATAAACTAGGGTTTGTATGCTATGCATGATGGGCAAGTCGACTTGCCCCTATATATAGGGAAGATTTTTGGTGATTTAATAATTCCTAAAATAAAGATATTTTGATAATATAATTATTTTAGGCCTTGAATTTATAATTATAATATTACCTTAATATTATATTTAAATTCAAAATGCAATCTTGGAGAATCAAATTGAGAGATCAAATCTCCCAATGGGACCCACCAAGATGGCGCCTAATCCCCTTTAATTATCCTTGGAATTTAATTAATCAAAAACCTCTAATTTTTGATTCACCAAAGATATTAAAAGATCTTCACCAAATCTTTTGAATTTCAAATCTCCATTTGAATTTCAAATAATAATTGAATTAAATAAAACAATTTTATTTAACCCAAAATTATCCCAATGAGGCGCCACCCTCCTATTTAATTATTAGGAATTTTATAATTCAATAATTTCCTAACTCTTAGGAACATTATCCAGAATTATTTTCCTAATATTTAAATTGCCTATAATTAATCTCATTAATTATATTCAATTATTAATATTTAAATTTGTCCCACAAATCTAAATATGTCATCTGTAGATTAATTAAGACCAGACCTAATGTCCCAGACATTTCCTCTGTGTCTTAAATCGTGTCACTCGCGTGACCCACGAATTAACCCTAATTCGTGTCCCACTCGAATGGTGATCAGATCCTGCTCGTGTGTGACCCAGCAGGCCCCACGTGAAGTTGGCAGTAGGGCATCCCCATGACCTACAAGTTGTGAGCGGACTCTAGCAAGCCATCACAACTACCCAAAATCCGTGAGTTATCGTTCGGTAACCGGAAGAACGACTTAACCTCAGTACCTCCGTGTACGTGATCCGTTTGTCCTACGATATCTTGGTCATGGACTAGGCACAGGTATGTCATCCATAATCCAAACCTCAACTTTCTCGATTCCTTGAGTAAGTCCCAAATCCCAGCGTGGCCACGCATTTTCCTGGACAGACTCATCGAGGGCGCCAGTTAGATATCTCTCAACTTAATGAGGGACAAAATCCCATTTTGGCCAATCCACATTCCACTGCAGAGCAATCAACCAGCCCCGTACTCAGCCCGTATAACTGCCCTGTTACGGGCAGCGTTAGACTAAGCCAAAGACTGACAACTGCAACGCTGGAATAGTCATTGACCTCAGGTCAAAGGCATCGCTACAGGCGTACTAGGAGAGACTAGCTGATGACTAAACCCATGCAGGACTCTCCGGGTCAGTCCAGCAATTCGTAACCACCTTACGTAATTGCACCATGACTCTCGTCCCAGCATCTAGTGCGTGCATCTCATGCACCGAGGTCATGCTGGTCTTAGTTCATTTTTGCTCCCACAAAAATAATCGACCAGGGACAATTTTAGATTAATTATCTCATAATTAATCATGGACGTTATCATAGTAAACATGCAAATGATATGACAACACATTAATTTATCTTCCATAAATTAATAATATGTTCACAACATATTTATCAAATAAAATGACTGGCTCTAGGGCACAATCTCCAACAGAAATACCATGACTCCAAAATCAAGCCCAGGACCCTCAAAATAGGAGACTTGGTACTCAGAACTGTGGAAAACAACAGGAAGGATCCCAGACGCGGAAAGCTGGGGCCAAACTGGGAAGGCCCATACAGGGTTACAAAGATCTTGCCTGGCAACGCCTTTAAGGTGGAAACCTTCAAAGGTGCACTTCCAAACGCCTGGAACATGACCAAACTTAAATTTTATTTCCCTTAGTAAGGAAGCGCTGTATGGACCAAAGAAGGTCACTAAGCCAATTGTATTGAGATTCTAAATCAATAAAGTGCATTTTTTCCTAACACACCGTGTTAACTATATTAAGTTGCTCGAGGGGACGCCCTCGAAACAGCAGCAAAAAGGCCCTCGAAGGAGCCTTGTGAGTATGACACTCACCAACCATGCGGACCGTCCCTCCCTTGGATGACTAGTCAAAAACTTAGCGTATGATACGCAAACGCTCGAAGCGTGCCCATCGCGAGGCAGCACTTTAACGTGCAAACAATACGATAATCAAATCAAAGCATGGAAAACACAAGTCAAACACGTCATGCAAAGAAGACATAAAGCGCTGAAACAAATATAGCTAAACTAGTAACATAAATCTAGGGCGCCACTGCCCAAGTATCCAAAAAATGGCACAAAGGCCATCTAATACCAAGTTAAATGTGGCACAAAAGCCACAACAAATCCAACATAATTAAAAAAGGGCGCGCAGGCCCAAAATAGAACGAACATAGGCACGCAGACCTAAGCGTCAGCTGGGGTATCCTCAGTAATGGTGGCTGAAGGAGCTTCCTCAGTGTCCCCACCAGCAGGGGCGCTCTCGTTTGCAGCATCACCCGTGACATCATCCGCGGCGCTGTCACCTACAGTAGCACAATCTACAGCAGGGCCCTCACCGTCAACTCCGCGAGCGATGACATCACCATCCCCAGGAGTGGCGGCGTCCGTGACTCCTTGATCTTCTTCAACCAGAAGAGGAACCACGCAATCTGGGAACCAGGGAAAGTCGTCATCACCCCCGGATTCATACCCCTTCAGCGCATAATTCTCGGGCATCCTAGGGATCTTTACTGTAGGATCGGAGTCTATGGGGTCCCGGATGAGCCTGCCCTCGACTATCTTATTTGGGCATACCCCTGAGATATCCAAGTTGGGGTTGCGCAACCTTAACCGGAGCGAAGCGAATGGCGACAAGACGCTATGGAGCTTCGCGAGAGAACAGTTCCGGCAGGAAAACTCGAAAGCACAGAGAAAGTAAGGAGGAGAGTGGAAGCTGGAAAATGAAAATGGAGAAAGTGAGGAAGCAGTGGGAAGAGTTGGCTGTTTTGAAAAAAACCGTCACGAAATTCCAAGGGGCGCATTTACTCGGTCCACGTTCTGCAATCATGGTGGAGTAAGAGCAAATCAGAAGCTGCCACGTGGCCGAGACGTGCTGACATGCGAAAAGTGAAGTGACGCGAAACGTCACCAAGGAAACTAGAAGGACAAGGGTTGGTGGCGTCAGATCCGTGAACGCCACATCAAGTTGGTTCACCACCATCCAGAATCTCCGAGGCAAAACTGAAGGCGTCAACGCCAACAACGCAAGAAAGGCTACAGTCAGTGTCGAGAATGCCCTCGAGGGGGGCTCCACTGATGGGGATAGAGCTTCACTTCTTTTGTTGGGACTAGTGATAATAGGCCCAATAATTAGGAGGCCCAAATGGCAGAGCATGCCCTTGATCTAACAGGCTACAAACCCACTAGATGGATCACGTAGGCATGAACGCCCTGTATCTCGCCATCAGGTGTGGACGCCCACAATCACGAAGGGTGTGGGCGCCCACCCACCAGCAAATAAGGAAATATTACCTAAATCAATCAGGAGCCAATTAAGGATCGATCAAGATCCACTGTCAATCAAGGCAAATCACGTAGAGATCCTTCCCCTTAATGACGCCTTAGCCATCAAGGCACCTTTCACAGAAAAGGAAATTACGTGGGAGCCAAGGATCACAATCAAGCATCCGGGCATTTATGGCAAGATCACGCCAGATCACCCTCAGCCAGTATAAAAGGTTAACCCTTCACACTAGAAAAAGGTACGCTCTCTACTCAGTCAATTGAGATTATCGAGCTCACAACCCTTACTAACTTAAGCATCGAAGGTGAATCGCAGGGCCACCCTGTGTGTTCATTGTTTTGCAGGTAACCTTGAACCCAGAGTTGCCTCATCTGAACCAGGTAATGACCCCCGGCCAGAACCTAGTTCATCACCAAGCATCAAATTAATAAATAATAATCAAAGCAAAATTTAAGATAAGAAATTAAAAAGAGTAAACTACCAAATTGGTCCCTGGATTATTGCCTCACTGACAGATTGGTCCCTGAATTTAGGAAATTGACAAATAGGTCCCCGAATTTTTCTAACGTTAGTCAAATAGGTCCCCGAATAACATGCACAGAAGGACCTATTTGACAAATGTTAGAAAAATTCGGGGACCTATTTGTTAATTTCCTAAATTCGAGGGCCAATATGTTAGCGAGTAAATAATCCAGGGACCAATTTAGTAGTTTACTCAAATTAAAAAATTGTCAATAAAAAACATAGAAAGAAGCATGAAAGAAAATGTACCAACATTGTGTTGGGCGGAAGCACAACCCACACAACAAATAAAAGAAAAGGAAATAGAGAAACAAACACAAAACTTTAACGTGGTTTGATTCCTCAAGACCTACTCCACGGTCCCATTGGGACAAATTTCACTATTTGCAATTTTTGCACGAAAAAAATTACAAACCATCCTCAATACAATTTTTGAATGGAAAAATTATAAACCCTCCCCCACATAACTACCCAAGCCCCTTTACACTCATAGGCTAGTAATTTTGGTGGTACAAAAAAGGTAAAAGCCTCACTCCCTATTTATAAGGCTCCTCACCCTCTCAACTTTTATATGCAACCAATGTGGTACTTTGAAAAAACAAAGGAAACTCCAACACATTGATCAAGTCATTTAACAATAAAAAACAATCACTCACTAACTACTACAACTTCAAGAATCAAATTTCAAGTTAGGGGAGGTGTGGGAAAAAACAAACAAACAGAATATGACACTACAAACTAAATGCATTAGCATTGCCATACCTGAATCCATTTCACTGTATCTTTCTCAAATGTTTCATAGGTCTGGGTCTCTAGATTATCTGTAAGAGGCTAGTCTCCCATAATGTGGTGAATTTAAATTCAAATTATTGTAGAAAGAAGTATTCACATTTAGTGTCCAATAATATTTCGAAAAGAAATGCCTCGATTTAGAGAATACTTGTGGGAAACCAAAAAAAAAAAATTAACTAAGAGGGAGAACAAAAAGTTGAACAATTTGACAACATATTTCTATTGAGGATGGAATGGGGACAAAAAGAGGACACAACTAGTAAACCAAAACAAGCTACAAACTTGAGTCAAGGGAAGAGGGTTGGACTTCAAGGATGTAGTCATGTAGAGAAGGTGAACAAAGCTTTGCTAGCTAAACAATATTATTTATTAGATTTTAAAAATATATTTGATGTTTTAAATCCTAAAATTTAAAATATAAATAAAATTATCAAGCATATTTTTTTATTTTTAAAAATAAAAAATTATTTATTTTCAAAACAATCAAACAAGGTCCAAGTTTCTGGATGCCTGAGATCTTTCAACAGAGTACAACAAATGCTAAAGGACATGATGTGTTTGTGCCAGATTTTATTGGCTAGGAAAACGGAAGCAATATATTTATATATATTGAAATGAAGGACTTGTTTGCACTTTAAATTTACTAATTTAGCTATTATTACTTGGACTCTTTAAGTAGCAGTTTTTTCTCAGAAAAGTTCTTGTACGTGTCACCGTCTCTTTTAGCTTTATGCATTGTGAGGTACCATGGCAGTTTTGAAGCAACTTTCTAGGCTGATAGACAATGGATTTTGTGTTCCTTATTTGGAGGTCTTTTTGCTATCTATTATATCGCTTGTGACTTTTTTGGATGCTTGAAATGTCATTTGCAATCTTTTAATAATTTTTAGGGTAAATTACATTTTGGTACCTTGTAGTTTGACCCTATTTCACTTTGGTACTCTGTGTGTTTGAAACTTGACACTTTGGTACTCTGTGGTATTCTCCATTAACACTTTGATACCCTTTGGAGCTATTTTGTAATTTTAACCATAACAAATTTTTCAAAAATTACATTTTGACCTCAAAAAATTATAAATAAGTCCCTGGATACATATTATCTAGGGACTAAAATGAAAACTTTAAAAAAAATTGGGGTCAATCTGTAATTTTTGCAAAAATTGTTATGGTTAAAATTACAAAATAGCTCCAAAGGGTACCAAAGTGTCAGGTTTCAAACCACAGGGTACCAAAGTGAAATAGGGTCAAACCACAGGGTACCAAAGTGTAATTTACCCTAATTTTTATTGCCACATCATTTAATGAATACTAATGGTGTTATAACAATAGAGACTAAATTATTGCAAATTTCAAACTACAAGGACTAAATTACATTTACTTAAATTGTAAAGACTAAATTACAAGTTTAATGAAATTATTGGGATCAAATTGGAAAGACTAAATTATATTATATTACTCTATAATATATTTCTTTTTTCTATTGTCTAGGTTCACTCTTAGCGGCTAGTTCTAGAACATTCCTTATGCTATATATCTAAAGCATCACCATCTCTGAGTCGCCAGCCGCCTCTTCTACAAAATCTAGGTTTTTGTCTGACTAGCTTTGAGAGATTTAGAAATATATTAGCCATGGAAGGATGTCATCAAGAAGAAGACAGTGATGAAGCTAATCGAGAAATGATGAATATTGCTTCTATACATCAGATCAATGAAATACTAAAGGTATTGACATCGATTAGATCTCTAATTTATATATTCTTTTCGATTCCAAAGGTACTTTTATTGTTTTATATACTACACCATATGAATCGAATGAAGATTTTGATCTCCAATTTAGGTTTAAGATCTCAATATTTTAAGAATGAAAATTTCGAACTTTAAGTAATCAATTTTATCTTACCTTTGACATTTTAATCAATTATTCCCTTTTATATTTTCTATTTGTTTTGGTGATAATCTTTTTAGTACAAAATAAAATTAAATATTTATGGAAATTAAAGAAAATATATTTGTTCTTTCACTAATTCATGACTAGACCTGATCATGAGCCCGAAAGCCCGTCCGGCCCGATTTACCCAGCCCGAAAAAATTGAAAAGGAGCCTGAAAATAAAAGCCCGAAAAAAAACGAGCCTGAATTTTAAAAAGCCCGTTTTAATACAGGCCGAGCTCGGGCTTTTTTTTAGCCCGACCCGTATTTTAGTGAGCCCGGCCCGCGATCAGGTCTATTCATGACTCTTTAGTCAATCCCTTTTCTTTTCTTCCAAACTTGAAAAATTTGTTTGATTATATTCTGACTTTAACAGATTGACTGATTGAGCTTTTTTTTTTTTTTGTGAGTAACACAAGGTGTGCTCTTCACTCTCTCTACAATGGTTAATTTGAATGTTTGAAACTACAAGGAACAAATCACCTACCGTCTTAGTTGTTCTATTTCCCATGTAGTTCAAAAGATTTATTTGTACCATTGGATTTGTCTGATGACTCCCACCAAATCTACATATTTTCACTAATTAAAACATATAGTTTCACCAATCTCCAAATCCTTGATCTGTAACATCCCGTGTGTTTGTAGGGACCTTTTTGGAGAGTTAAGAAAGTTAAGGGGATCTCAAGAAATTATAGAAATGGAAATTCTTAAGGAGTTTTGATATTAAGGGATAAATAATGTTGAGTTTTTTAGTTGGAAAACATGGTTTTGAAGTCTAAAATGAGGATTTTTGAATTTTCGATATCAGGGACGAATTAGGGGTTGTTCTGTTCTGTTTTCGCCGAATCCTCGCCAGCACATTGTGATCCAGCGAGATTCCAACAAGTAACAGAAAGACAACAAAAGAGAAGAAAGCGAGGAGAGTGAAGAAAGTGACGAAATGAAGAAATGAAGTTGTTATTTAGTCTTTATTTTGGTTTTTAGAGGTGTTTGGTCATTGTTTTTGGAATTCCCAAGCACTAATGTTTAATTGCCAAGCTTGATGAGTTATTTTTGGAATAACAAGCTTGATGAATTTGTTTTAGATTGATGACTGTCATGAATATTATGATATGATGTAGGTTATTATGGTTTTTTTTGCAATTTCCTTGCACAATGATGTATGTAAATTGTAAAACCATTGGTGGTAATGATGATGTATAGGATGGTCGTAGAGTCTTTGTAATATGATGGTATTTATCACTATGTATGACATTTCCAGACTTAAATGTCAATCCTATCATGTTGATCTACAAGATTGTTGGCTGGTAATTGATTCTTGTAATTTACAGGTGCGTACAATTGTCCAAATCATTTTGGTGAAAATGGGATATGTAACAAAAAATAGGCAGGGACTTTCATTGATTTTTTTAACTTTCAACATTATCCAGGGACTTCATTGTACAAAAAAATAAACATTTAACCATATTTCGGGGACCTGTTTGTACAATAATGCAGAACAGGTCATTTCCTCTGCACCTCGTACCATCATTCACGCTATGCCCAATTTTGGTCAATTTTAGCATCTCATATTCAGGCAATACCAATACCAAATTGTTGGGAATTCAAGGGCGCCTAAGGCAGCGGAAGCATGAAAAACTGTAAATTAAAAAAACTTTAAACGCCCAGGTCCAAGAATTCCCGAACGGATCCGCTAGCTGAATTTAAAACTTTTGGTTAAGTGGTATACCTCACGAGTTTCAATCGTTTAGTTGAACGGGGCGTTTCCAAGAAGTCCACGTGACGCGTCCTTCCTCCGCCAGTAATCCACACGAACAGTTTGGAGATGCCTAGGTGCTAGCCTCCTTCACTTCTCAAGTGAATCCGGAACCTTTATCTACGGGTGTTCTTTCAAATTCAAGAACTCTTCTTGAATTATCAAGAACTGTTTGGCGCCTTGATCAAGAACTCTTCTTGATCCCACACAACCTTGTCACACAATATTAACTCTTAATATTGTGCGCCACTTTCTCTCTCTAGGAAAGCAAGGATGCGATTTTCTCTCTCTTCTCACCAAAGGGAAAAATCGAATTTTCCTTCTAAGAAGAACTAGGCTAATTCGACTTTTCTATGTGCATGAGGCTCTCACCCTTTTGTGATTTCACTCTCAAGAATCCAATTCTTGTGTGTTATCTCTCACTTATCAAAGAATCCAATTCTTCTCTAAGTCTCTTGTGAAAGTCGACTTTATGGCTTCTTATTTATATAATTATAATTTTAGGAAACCCTAAAACCATATAATTATCAAACCATAAGATTATGATATCTTAATATCACAATTTTATGACTTGATTTCCAATTTAAAATATTACCTTAATATTAAAATTGGAATCAAAATGCAATCTTGGAGAATCAATTTGGAAGATCAAATCTTTCCAAATCTCTCTCTCCCTTCATGCGCCAACCTCCCCTTATATTTTGTTGAATTTAATAAATTAAAATAACTAACTAACTCTTAGGAAGTTATAACTAATTTATTTTTCAAACAATATTGAATTAAAGAATTGCCACAATATCTTTAAGTCAATCTCACCAAGTCTCAAACTCTAGATAATTGAATTAAAATATTACATTAATATTTTAAATCCAATGGACCTAGAATTTCGACTTGCCCTATAAATCATGAATTAAAATATTACTTTAATATATTTAATTCATCCATTTGAAATCTAGATCAAATCTCATTTGAATTTCAAATTTCAAGCCATGACTTTAATTAATAAAACATTTTTATTAATTAAATCCCTTGTATATATGAGGCGCCAACCTCATCCTATTTAGACCTAATATTAGTGAATTTAATAAATTAATAATTTCCTAACTCTTAGGAACATTATCTAATTTATAATTCCCCTAATATTATAAATAGGAATATAATTGTAAATAGCCTAATCCAATTATCTATTTAACAATTATTATATATATATATATATTTAAATTTGTCTCACAAATCTAAATATAATATATCTGTAGATAATTAATTCAAGACAAGACTTTATGTCCCACAATAAGTTATGTCTCAAACGGTGTCACAAATGTGACCCACGAATTAGGGTTAACTCGTGTTCCAGCTTGGCATCTGGTTCCTGCTCGTGTGTGACCCAGCAGGCCCCACGTGAAGTTGGCAGTAAATCATCTCATGACTTACAAGTCGAGAGCGGACTCTAGCAAGCCATCACGACTACCCAAGACACGTGAGTTATCGTTCTAACCCATAAACGACTTAACCTTAGTACTATCATGTTCAGATCCCTTTTTGTCCTACGATATTTCGGTAAGGATTAGGCATGGGAATGTCATCCAAAATCCAAACCTCAACTTTCTCGATCTCCTGAGTAAGTCCCAATATCCAGTGTGGCCACACATTCCCTTGGACAGACTCGTCGAGGGGCCCAGTTAAATATCTCCCATCTCTATGAGGGACAAAATTCCATCTTGGTCAACCACATTCCTCAGCACGACAATCAACCAAACCCGTACTCAGCCCTTATGGCTACCCTGTTACGGATAACGTTAGACTAAGCCAAAGCTTGACAACTGTAATGCCGGAATAGTCAAGACCTCAGGTCTAAGGGCATCATGACAGATTGTACAGGAAAGACCAGCTAATGACTGAACCCATGCAGAACTCTCCGGGTCGGTCCAGCAACTTGTAACTCTTACATAATTGCACCATGACTCTCGTCCCAGCATCTAGTGCGTGCATCTCCATGCACCGAGGTCATGCTGGTCTTGGTTCAATTCAAGTTCCCACTCGAATGAGCGACCAGGGACAGTTTAGATTAATTATCTCATAATTAATCATGGACTGTTATCATAGTAAACATGCTAATAATATGATAACCATTAATTTATCTCCATAAATTAATTGATATGTTCCCAACATATCTAAAGGATGAGTGACCCTAGGGCACAATCTCCATCACAAATAACATCTAAGTGTCCATGTACCAACCAACAATTCATACCACTAAAATTCAAGAGTGATAAACATCTCATTAGCCATAAAATTTTACACTACATGAGTCAAATTACAAAAACAAACAAACAATACATCATTCTTGGTTCATCATATTAACTTGCAATACAAAACAATTAACAAACAAACCAACATAATGACAACACAAATTAAAAGCCTAATAATCATTCTCAGTCTTCTCAATTGTCCTTCATACATTGAATTTTCTTTCTTCAACTCCATGTACCTTTTCTTCTTCAGAGCAAGCAAGTCAATCAACACTTCATCCTTCTCTTCACTTGAGCTACTATTCTCATCTATCCACATGAAGAAGCCAAGTAAGTTCATGACTCTGCATTCAACCAACAAAAATTGCTTTTCAATTCACACACTATACATACTTAATTAGTTACTCAAAGCAAGAATACATTACATCAATACCTTATATAATGGACATCAATAAAAATCCCTGCCACAATTTTGAGGAGTCTAAGCAATTAATATTAACACATTACGCCCACACCTACATTTCTTAGTCCAAAATTTTTGTTTTCTCCTTGAAGAATCCACATTACCTTTTCCATGCCCAAACAACTTATTAGGATTATATGATCCTCTTGAAGAACTCATTTCTGTGAGGAATAAAATCTCAGAAATAAAAAAATAAACACAAATTTAGTGTAAAATCATATAAACATGATTATTAGATGAGTGGCTGAAATTACAATTTAGTCCTGAAATCCTTACATTCCTTTTATTTCAGTCACAAGTTCACAAAATAAAATTGAGAAATGTGTGTAGAATACTTCCAAATGTTCCAATTTAGCCCTAGTCCATTGATCTTTTAGAAATCGAACCAAAAAAATGACAAAAGGCAAATATGTAGAGAGGGACTAAACTAAAAAACACAGAAAGATTGAAGAAGGAGGAAATCTCACCGATCGCCAGAAAATCCATTGAAATCGCCAGGAACCTTGTCTCTCTCACTCTCTCTTTGGAAATAAGTTTGGGAAATGGGTTTGAGAAGTTAGGGTGTGGGAAATGGGTTGGAGATTTTTTTTTCAAATGGTTTGGAGATGGCTAGGGTTTGGTTCAAAGTGATCTAGGGGAGTGGGTTATGGTGGTTAGGTTCGTGGTGCCAATGGTTAGGGTTTGAGCGTTTGGGTGTGGATGTGTTGAGGCTAGAGTTCGTGTCGGTTGGGGGTGTGGTTCAAAGGGTTTGGGTGTTTGGGTTCTAATAGGTACAGACCCAATTACCTAGGAACCAAAACATGCGTTTTGGCTAGGGACTGAAATGCAAGAGAGTGCTTTTTTTTCTTTTTCTGCTAATTTAGAAAAAATTGCAGATGTGGCACCCTCTTTTTTTAAGCTTAACTGGTGCTGACGTGGCAGTTAACGTGCCACGTCAGCACATAATGGCTCAAATCATCACCCTAATGTGCCACATCAGCTTTTTTGGACGGCTAGACTAACCGAGGGACTAACGTGCGACGATTTTGCATAATTCGATGATTTACCACCCGTTTCGAAGCCTAGAAAGAGGGGAATCCATTCGTTGCTTTAGTTTGAAGATCAGATGATTGGATGGAGAGAAAATGAGATACAAAAATGACGCTCTAAGTGGGGAGAGTGCAGAATTTTCTAGTTTCATGTTTTGTTTCCATCTCCTTTAGGGGACTTCATTGAGAGTTGTTTCCCTTCAAGAATTGAATTATTTGAGGGTTTAAAGAGGGTGGAATGATGCAGTTTCATTTCCATCCTCAAACTTTCGTATTAGGAAATGTTGAGTATTTTGCTCAAATATAATGTTAAAACTAGATTTGAGAATTTAAATGGAATATGGTATTATTGAATGTGTTTGTATGGCATCGTTTGGAATGTGTTAAATGAGTCTGATGTGATTCGATTTGCATGAGTCTAGAATAACTCGAAATATAATGTTTGCATGTCTTGGTGATTGTAAAACCCTTGGATGGCTTGTGTTGTGTATGAGCCAATGAATGGCTTGGTTATGGCAACACCTTGAAATTGTTAATGTTGCATAAAGGATAATGAGTGGCTTGGTTGTTCTAAAACCTTGGATGGGTTTACGTTGTTGGAGAAGTCTGTGGATGACTTGAGTGTCATTGTGGCTTGTTGTAGCCTAGTTTATGAATAGCCATGATGGGATGAGTTAGGGTTGCCTGGATTGGCCCCTAGTACATTGATGCATGTGATTTTACAGTAAGCTTGTGGATGCATGTGTTGGCCCTTGAGATGGAGTCTCAGGCGACTCTTGGTGGATTCCTTGAGCGGATATGTCATGATTCCTTGAGGGTGGAGGCCCTCCCTGCCACTCGCGATGAGTGTGATGGGTAATGGCCATGGTGGATTCCATGGTTGGCCTAAGGTGGATTCCTTAGGTGATAGGCTGATTGGATGATGCGCACGCAGGAGGACGCTCTGGAAAGCCTAGGTCTGTATGACCATTTGTTAAGTTCATGACATTGTTGGTTGGCTATACCTTCGTGTATCACGGATGTTGGATGGCACGCGGTCACAACCAGCATATGTTATTGTTGGGAAATCATAGGGTCGGCGCAGCGGAAAAACACGGTAAATTAAAAATTTTGGCTTGCCTATGATTCCTTCTAGAATCCACTATCTACATTTATATTAGTTAAAGAAAGACATTTACCAAATTTCAATCGGTGCGTGTGAACTTGCGAATTGAGAAGTCCACTCCAAGTATCCTTCCTCTGCCGGTGATCCACACGAGCAGTTTGGCAGATGCCCAGGTGCTAGCCTCCTTCACTTCTTCCCAAGTGAAAACGGGAACTTTATCTACGAGTCTTGAATGTTCAAGTACAGTTCTTGAACACTCAAGAACAAACGGTAAGACTTGAGAACACTTCTTGAATCTTCAAAACAAAAGTGGGAAATTCAAGAACCCTTTCTTGAATTCCCAAGAGTGGCGCAAAAACAAACGCACAAAACCAAGTGTTTTAGGGTTTTGGGTCGAAATTCTCTCTCTAAGAGAAGAACTTGACTTTCTCTCTCTAAAACTAGGTAGGCGACTTTCTTCTCTCTCTAGAGAATGAACTGGGCGATTTTGTCTCACAAAATTATGCCTTCTCTTAGTCGACTTCCCCTATGTATGTGTGTTTAAATAGCTTCTCATTCCTAGAGTTTGGGTTTCACTAAACCATTTAGTGAATTCCTCAAATCTTGGATAAGGATTCCCAATATCTTTGATTTATAATATTACACTAATATTATAATTCAAAAACCTAAGGGAAAATCGAAATCTTGGCCTACAAGATCAAATCTTGAAACCAAATCTTGATTCCTCAAATCCTATTGGTTGGAATGAGTCATGAGGATTTAAATTTATAATTAAAATATTACATTAATAATTTTAATTAAAATCGATATGCACATATATTATAATTCAAAATGCAAGATCAAATCTTGCACCCCAAGCCATGATATATGCACCATCCTCAAAAGGGAATTCCATAACAACCTAAACTCTTTAGGTAGTTATATCCTACTTGTTATCTTTTAAGATTATTGAATTAAAATATTACTTTAATATCTTTAATTCAAATCCTGAATCTTTTCAAAAAGATAATCCTTGAATTCAAATTCATTATTGAATTAAAATATTACCCTAATATCTTTAATTCAAATTTGAATCTTGAATTCAAATTCCCTAATAATATTGAATTAAAATATTACCCTAATATCTTTAATTCAAACTTGAATCTTGAAATCAAAATCATATCTTGAATTCAAATTCAAATCTTGTTATCTTTATTTAATTAACAAAACATTTTCATTAATTAAATTAGACCATAAAGGGCGCCACCCCATTATCTTGTTATCCCAAATATTAGTGAATTTAATAAATCAATAATCTCCTAACTTTTAGGAAATCTATTTAATTTATTATTCCCTAATATTTTAAACAAGAATTTAATTGTAAACTATTTACAATTACAATATATATATTTAAATTTGTCCAACAAATTTAAATGTCACATTCATAGATATTTATTTAAGACAAGATTCAATGTCCTAAGACATTTAACTATGTCTTAAATTGTGTCACCGAAGTGACTCACGAATTAAACCCTAATTCGTGTCCCAATGCGGCATCTTGATCCTGCTCATGTGTGACCCAGCAGGCCTCACGTGAAGTTGGCAGCAAGCCATCTAATGACTCACAAGTCGAGAGCGGACTCTAGCAAGCCATCACGACTACCCAAAACACGTGAGTTATCGCTTTAACGTTAACGACTTAACCTAAGTACCACCTTGTCATAATCCCTATTGTCACACGATATTTTGGTCCTGGATTAGGCACGGGATTGTCATCCATTATCCAAACCACAACTTTCTCGATTCCCTGAGTTAGTCCCATTTCCTTGTGTGGCCACACATTCCTTGGACAGACTCATCGAGGGGCCCAGTTAAATATCTCTCATCTTAATGAGGGACAAAATCCCATCTTGGTCAACCACATTCCTCAGCACGACAATCAACCAAACCCGTACCTAGCCCTTATGGCTACCCTGTTATGGGCAACGTTAGACTAGGCCAAAGTCTGACAACTACAATGACGGAATAGTCAAGACCTCAGGTCTAAGGCTATCGTGACAGGTGTACAGGAGAGGCTAGCTAATGACTAAACCCATGCAGGACTCTCCGGGTCGGTCCAGCAACTTTGTAACCCTTTACTTATTGCACCATGACTCTCGTAAAGCATCTAGTGCATGTATCTCTATACACCGAGGTCATGCTGGTCTTAGTTCATTTCAAGTTCCCACTTGAATGAGCGACCAGGGACAGTTTAGACTAATTATCTCATAATTAATCAGGGATTGTTATCATAGTAAACATGCTAATAATATGATAACAACTCAATTTATCATCCATAAATTGGTCAGCAAGTATGTTCACACATACAAAATGATTGGCCCTAGGGCACAATCTCCAACAGTTATTGCATTGATGGTATTGGGCCACGCCTTCACTAAGGATGTGACGCGTTGGGGTATGTGTTCATGTATTATGCATTATGTTTTGATCAAAGCCATAATCTCTCTTTGTCATTTTCTTCTCAATCCCTCGACAACTCTCTCTCCCTCTCTTCCTCACTTTGCAAATTTCTTCCTTCACTCCGCCGCTGCTGTGCTCTGCCTTCCTCCATCGAAGCTCGTCGTCGCCGCCATCTGTTCTCCGCCGCATGGCCGTCGTGCTCTGCTCGAGTCCCTCTCTTCTCAGTTTCGTTCTCGCTCGTTTCCTTCTCCGCCATCTTCTTCCTCAGACTTCGCGCCGGTATCTGTGTTGCTCGTCGCCGTCGTCGTCTCGCTTCCATTCTCGTCTTGCTTCCCGTCGTTCTCTCCTTCTCTTCCACTCCCACGGTCAGTTTCGCGAGTTCTCTTTCCCTCTTCGTTTTTCTTCAAATTCTTCAGATTCTAGGTTAGGGTTTTGTTACATTTTTGCTGAAATTTCTGTTGCTGGGCTGATTAGTGATGATTAATGTTAGTTTGGGTTAGTTTAGTGTTGTTTTGGTCCCTAAAAACATCTCGTGTTCACTGTTTTTCGCTCCCCTGTTCAGTTCGCCGCCGCTGGTCCGCCGTGGAGTTATAATTCGGTGAACCAACGGCGAGAACTCACTCTTTTGCTTCCATTCCCTCATTTTCCTTCATCCACTTCCAATTTCCACTCTTCCTTATCATTTTGGGGACCTACTTTTTTTTTAGGCGATGAACATGGCAAATTGTGTTGTGTTTGTGTTGCTGATTGTTGGTTGTTACTTGTTTGTTTGTTTTGTTGTGTGATGTTTGCTAGATGGCTCGCAAGCGTACCGCTGCCGACACCGATGGTGCTAGTTCCTCAAAAGGGCCACCTTCCAAGCGGGGTAAAAAGGTGGTATCAACTTCTAAAAATGACAAAGCAAGGATCAAAAAGAGTCCACTCGTAAGGCTGTTTTACGACGCAAAATTGTGCCTGAGCGTTTCTTCCCGCCTAACCTAGAGCTCAAATTCTGGAAGACGTGTCAGGCCATGCATTACTCTGAGCTTATTGGTCAGAAAGTTTCATATAATAGGCAAATTGTGCAAGAGTACTGCATCGAGCGGCAGTTTAATGATCGGTTATATCCTAAGGTGCGTGGGACTGTTGTTAAGCTTGATGATGATCGAATTCGAGAGTTCTTAAAGATCCCTCCATCTTCCCAGCCATGCTCCTTTGCTGAGTTTAAAGCGGGCCGGTTATCCGTTGCTGTCGAAGAAGTTGAGGCTGCCATATGTGTTCCTCACGTCATAATCATATGGGATCATACTAAAAGGCACAAAACTCTTTCTCGGGGATTTTTGTCTCTTGAAGGTCGTTGCTGGATGCATTTCGTGTTTGGCAACCTCATCCCTAACGCCCACATGAGTGAAATACGATGGGAGATAGCTGTTTTAATGACACTTTTGGCTAATGGGAAGTATGTTGACATTGCCTCTATCCTTTCTGACCAGCTCACTAAGGTTGCCCAAGCGCCAAAAGCTAAACCATCATCCATCTTCTTCCCACACCTGATCTCTGCCTATTGTTTGAAAAATGGGGTTGCTTTCGAGCTCGGTGATGATTACATTAAGCCAATTGTCCCTATTGACTATCACCGTTTGGGTGTTGGAATTGGAGAGGATGTTGTTGATGAACCTATAGCTGGTGGGGTGGGTGACAGTCTTCTTGTCATCCGTGCTGAGCTTGCTAAAGTGAGGGAAGACAATATTGTTCTCCGAGAGCTTGTTATGGCCATCTGTGGCCATCTTAAAATCCCTATTGCCCCTGCTGATGATGCTGATGCTCACCCTTGAGCCTTCTAGTGTTTTATGTTTTGTTGTATTTAGTTTTGGTTTTACTTTTTGTTTTTTTTAATTGGTGTAATTTTTGTTGCCTTCTCTTTGTAGGCTGGCTTTGTTTTAGTTTGTAGTTTTGGGGTACTTGTTTTTGACTCAGCCTTACTTTACTTCCTAACTCTTTTATCTATATATATTTCACTTTTCTCTTTGCTGTTTTGGCTGCTTTTGTGATTATTTCTCTTTCGGTTGCTGTTGTTTTGCTCTGTCTTCTTGCCTTGAGGACAATGCAATTTCTTAAGTGTGGGGGAGTGATATCATTTGTGTGGATTCATTATTTCTCTGCAGGTTTGGTTTTTCAGGTTCATTTTAAATTTTTCTTGGTTTCTTTTTCAGCATTTTCAGTGTATTTCTCCATATTCTATATCTGTTTCATTGATTTTTGCTGCCCGTTGATGGATATTCATTCAGAGTTGCATTTCTGAATGAGTTTTCTGTTTTTATGATCTTCTGTAGCATCCTTGCAACCATGTTTTTCAAATGCATCCATCATTGTTTTCATAGGCAGATGAGCCCGCATTTCTATCTTTTCTTCTGGTTTAGCTAGCAGGATAGAATGTATGTATGCATTTGAGCTATTTGGTCCTTATCTATTCATGACTTGTTTGTAGTTTGTTTGGATGTTTCTTGTTGTTCATTTTGCAACTTGAGTAGACTTTTATGCTTAGCATCTCATTTTACCCTCTTTTGATCAGGTTGAGCGATTATTTTCCCTTGATTCGCCCTGTTGGAAGTTACTTGTGCCTGAATTCTTTCATTTGTATGAGTGCATTTTAGTCCATTAACTTGGCTTCTCTAGAACTTGTTCTGATTCTTAGTCAAAGCTTCATATGCATTGGTATTTTTGATATGATAGAGGCATTCATTTCTTACCTTCTATCCCATACACAAACCCCTTTCATCATTCTCCTTTGCTTACCCATTTTGAGCTTTATTTTCTAAGCTTTCTAGTATTGGTTTTTGAATTCTCAATTTAGCATTTTGTTCGTCTAGCACTCTTCTTTTTGCTTCTCTCCTCTTGGGTTCGAATTGCCAAGTTTTGAAAAAAAAAATAAAATAATATAGTTAAAAGAAAAGAAGTATATATAAAAAAAAAAAAAGAGAAGTGCCTTGTAAGCTTCAAAGTAAAAGAATGAGTTGATTTTTAAGAAGCTAAGGCAAGTATATGGCTAGCCAAATAAAGAGTCAAAGACTCAAGTTATAAAAAAAAAGCTTGGGCAATTCTTGGTTNAAAAAAAAAAAAGCTTGGGCAATTCTTGCTTGGTTTGAGGATTGAAGTTTGTTCTAAGAGTGTATGTTGTTTTTTTTATGCTAAGTTGTGGAATTTATTGACTAGTACTTTTAGCTTAGTTCTTCCTTCTTACATTGTTTGCTTTCACTATTCTTTCTTCCACTTTAGCCTTTTCCATCATTACAACCTATTAAAGACCTCTTGATCTTTTGTGCCATATTGCATTCATAGTGGAGATTTTAGAATCATTACAAGCTTATGGTAGTTTGCCTTGTTGATTGGATTTGAGTGATATGTCCCTTCTTGGTGAGTTGAGAGATACACTTGAGTATTTGATCAATTGAGGATCTCTTGAATTGCTTTGCATAGCTTCTCTTCTCTAGTTGTCTCTTTGATCATGAGAGCATTTGATGAGCTATGACATTTCATGAATATGGTATGGTTTCATTTAGCCCTCTTGCATCCTTATCTTTCTATTTTTTCTCCTAGCTTTGCCCAGGAGTGCAAAGGTTTAAGTGTGGGGGAATTTGATCTGTCCATATTTTATCATGCATTTTAGTGACATTTAGGGGCATTTTATATACATTTGGGAGCTAATTGCATGCCTTTATAACCTTTTATGATAGAATATGATGCTTTGAGGTTTAGTGCTTGTTAGGACTAATTTGTGATAGATTTTGTGATTTTTATCGTGTTTAATTCTTTCATTTGTTTTATCACTCTAATCTTGAGGAATCACTTAATCTTTAATGTTTTTGGAAGGTTTAAATGAAGCCTTAAGCTTGGGAAACCTCAAAGAAGAGCCAAGGATGCAAGGAAAGGAGCCAAGGACCAATTCAGCAATGTTTTTAACTACTCATCAGCAGAGTACGCCGTTGGAAAGCCTCCACCTTCATAACGGCGGACCAACGGCCTCTGTCGCAGAAAATTTTAGATTTTAAAGCTTAAGCCCATTTCTCCAAGATCCAACCCGGCCCACCTCAGAATGATCCGAAATTTAACTGAAAATCAGGTCTTTAGGGTTTCTTACTACATTAGCACACATTCTCCAACTTCCACCATCTTCCTCTCTCTTTTCTTTACCATTTTCATCACTTTGGAGTTTCTCTTGGTTGCAATGGCTGTGGTTGCTGGTTTTGGGCTTGGTGAAGCTTCTCTTTGCACCATGAGCAGCTGAGCTTCTTCACCCGGAGGAGCAATGAAGTCAAGCTTGAGCTAGGAGCACAATTTGAGGGAGTTTTCTCATGCTTTCTAGGGTTTTTATCTTAGTTTTTCTTTCTCCTTAGTTAGGATTATAAGCTTTGATGTAAACCTTGGTTATTTTGCTGAACTTGAGAGTTTGAATTAATTTTTCCATTCATACTTGGTTGTGATTCTTAGGGTTGATGTATATCATTAAAATTATGACTTGTAGTGTGATAGCTTTGTAATTGGGTTAATTACTTTGTTGTTTGACTCTTGGTTTATGTTTTAAATCATCAATGCAATGAGGATTTCATTTCTAGTTATGAATTTTATCTTGGTTGAGGTGTGTTCATGATTAGTGTGTTAATCCAAGTCACTTGGTTAGTGACTACCTTAGGATGATTAGTATGAGATGCTTCCAATTTATCTTTTGTTGGTTATGATGGCTTGATTGAGTTGCTCCAAAGGGTACTTTCTCCATTTGATTTTCACATCTCTTATCTTTAAGTTTCGTTTTAGTCCTTATAAACAAAAACCACAAAAAGATTCATTGCTTTGTGTTAATCTTGTTTTAGTTAATTAGATAAACTTTCAAAGACATTTACATTGCTTTTACCTAGTTAGCAAGAGTTTAGCATTATTTTCCTTTAAACCATTCAAGAAAGTTCCTCAAGAGAAACGACCCGGATTGCGCCACTTTAGTGCATAAATTCGGTTATTTGGCCGCCTTACGACGGGCGAGACCAAGTGTTGAACAAATTGACAATCTAGAATCGTCTATGTATGTCAATTTGAGTGGGAGTGATCAGGCACTTTGTCGTGAAGTGCCAAGCAAATCAAATTAATAATACTTGAGCCTCGCAAGTATTACTTACTATATTTATTAGAACATAGTATAGATGGTAACCCAAGGTCGAATCTCTCGCGGAACTTCGTGGTTAAAGATAACTATTATTCATATGAATATCTATGAACTTAGGTGAGGCTATTAAGAGAAGTATAAGAACAATTATATAAAAGGTAAACGAATAATAATATAAAGATATCCTAGAGACTAATCATGAATTCCACCATCATAGTTCATAAAGACACAGGATTGAAGTATTACTTTAATTATGTAACAAACCATATTCAAAGGTATTATCGAAACTTCAAATATAACTAAGAACAATGGTAAAAGATATAAGATTAGGATCAATCACTCAACCATTACTGGAAAATATGAGCATTTGTCAAGGCTCTTCAGGGCAATTTATATTATTGCCACATCAGAACAATAAACAAATATAAGTAATTATATATTATATTTCGTAGATAGATAGAACACTCTTTAGTAAACCAACCATGTGAATAACATGTTTAAAGAGCAACCTTTATTAATCGTAAAAGAGATAGACTCTAGGAATACCAACAATTATCCCTAATAAAGTACTGATCTATCAATCATGATAATTGTATCTTAAAGTAAATACCTAAACCTAAGAACAATTAACGAGTAAACATAATTAAACAATAACTCCCTGGACTAAGATGAACACTGGCATCCTTCAGATTCTCCTCTAGGATAAACAGTGTTTAGGCTCTCAACATGGAAACCTAAACTACTACTCTCTCTATTCTATTCTGCCTCCAGTTGAGGTGTTGGGGCATTTCTGACCGTCTGAGCTTTGAATTGGTGTATTGATAAGTGGAATGACGAGCTCTATTTATAGTCCTGAGTAGTATGCTTGGTGCGCAAGTTAAGGAACAATTTTGGACTTGGGCCGTTGCTTGCGCCGACGGCCCAACATCATGACGCACCAAAATATCTGCGATATTTCAATTATATCTTTGTATCTTGAATCTTAGTCGTCCAAAACATATCTTTTATGCCTCAAGTTATCTACGCTGCGAGATTTCCCACTTGGGCCGTTGGCGCAAGTGACGGCGCAACATAATATTGCGCTGAAACTTACTTGCTGACGTCATACTCTTCTCAGAGTCTTGTGCCGCGAGAATTCCTATTTTGGGCCGGCGGCCCACATGGAGGCGCAAGAATATCTTGTGCGATTTGATATCTTCTTGTTGATTCTAGATGATTCCCTTTGGTTAGACCCTGTTTGGATGTCTGAAACACTAAAAACCCATTAAATAGCACTTATTTATAAAATACAATAAATAAACGCTAATTAACTATTTTATCCACTTAATTATGCCATACTTTGGTGCAGCTCTTAGCATATTAATTGGTCTAATTACAACATATTATTATTATAAACATGTAAAAAGAAGGCTAAATAACATGTTCAATTTTGGGCTGATCGAGGGAGCCATTGTCAACATCAAGACCTGAACAAAAAAAAAGGGGGGGGGGATAAGAAGAGTAGCTCCTATCAGAAGTAGTGACATGGAAGAAGGGGTGACAAAGAAAGTGTTCTTTAATAACAGTGCTCGTAAAGGGTGGCGTCCACATATTCAGTATAAGGCACCAGAATTTGGAGCGAACGATTGGCACAATGCTAGTCAACGTGTGGCCTTGCAAGAATTAGCTCTTCCCCAGCCTCGAGGGAACAAAGAAACTTTAGATTCTTGGTGAGAGGAGAATGCCCCAAAGGATGACTAGCTGCCAAGAACCAATCAGGATACTTGACAAAATCAACCTCGTCGATAAACACAGGCTGTTGAGGTTTCCCATCACCAATCTTGGCCCAAAATGGTGGAGCAGAACCAGAAGGCATCGCTTCCTTGGCGCCAACATGTGCATCAACTTCAAAAGTAAGGTCCCAAGAAGCACCAAAAGGATCACCTCGAACAGTCTCTACGGAACATCGTTGGTTAGGAAAATCACCCAAAGGTGCATAAGGACCACCCCTCTCCACGAAACCTGAAATGCCACCGGAATCAGGAGCGCCACTAACCTCTAAAGAAACAGGGTAATTAAGAACCAAATACTGAAGAATCCTCCTCCAACCACTGGCAATAATGCTAGGAACATTGTTGGTCAACAATGGATTGTTGGGATAAACAATACAGATCGGTTGCAATTGGGCACCAAACCCAAACCCCCCAAACTCAACAGAAGAAGAAGAAGAAGGAGGAGGAGGAGGAGAGAAATGAAAGGTCAATAAGGTTACTTGGGTACATCGCTAAGGAAAAGTGAAGGTCGAGGTGAAACGAAACTGCACGACAACAAAGTGTTGGGAAATCACAGAGGGAGCGCAGCGGAAGGAAAAAAAATAAAATTTTTAGACTAAAACGTAATTAAAACTAAAAGGCTATCTCTGTGATTCCT
>QANZ01018074.1:6424-31216 GCA_003254925.1 Chamaecrista fasciculata
AAATTGCACAAATCGAAAATCATGATATGAACACAGCAAGCAATGTTTCACAAATTTAACTCCAGAAAACATCAAGATCAAGAACCAATGGCTCTGATACCAATTGACGGAAATAAATCCGAGTGTGGGAGACGAAATCACTGACCTGGAGTTGAAAATGATATTGAGTAGAGCTAAGATCTTCAAGCCACTTATCCAAAAGAGTGTGTCATGATGGAGTGGAGAAAGAAGAGGGACTAAAGTGGACAAAATGAGGACCTCCTTAGTTGTGAAAACAACTTTGGCATATATATAGTGAAAAAGTTCACTACTTGGTCCATTAGTTAATATTTTGTAATAATGGTTAAGGACCATTTTGTAATATTAACTAATGGACCAAGTAGTGAACTTTTTCACTATATATATGCCAAAGTTGTTTTCACAACTAAGGAGGTCCTCATTTTGTCCACTTTAGTCCCTCTTCTTTCTCCACTCCATCATGACACACTCTTTTGGATAAGTGGCTTAAAGATCTTAGCTCCACTCAAGATCATTTTCAACTCCAGGTCAGTGATTTCGTCTCCCACACTCGGATTTATTTCCGTCAATTGGTATCAGAGCCATTGGTTCTTGATCTTGATGTTTTCTGGAGTTAAATTTGTGAAACATTGCTTGCTGTGTTCATATCATGATTTTCGATTTGTGCAATTTAGTCCTTGAATCTGTTGATTCTCGCTCGTTTTCGAAAATCGTTTACATAACATGCTGAAAATCGGAAACCCATGACTAAGTAATTTAATTAATATACACTTATTACATTGTTGTCATCTTTCACTCACCTATTGTTTGCATAAGCCTTCTGTTACTACTATCCTTCACTATTAGATGATGAAGATGACCTAGTTCCTCATCTTCTTGTTCTTCCATCTTGGGATCAGATGAAACCTGCCCACCAATGCAACACATAAGAAAAAAGTAAGGGAGATTAACTGAAAACAAAGAAAAAGAGGTATGTTATGATTAATTAATGAGTGAGTTAATACTGATGTGTTGTGTGTATAACCTCGGGAATGGACACCATTAGAATTAACATCCCCAACACAAGAAGCACGCGTAGTGAACAAGCCATGGCTAAAGCTCAAAATGTATTACTATGAAGTATGAATGAGAGTGAGAGAGGTTATGTTTGTCGTTTGATTTGTGAACACTATACTCTGCTTCGTGATTCCATTTATAGAAGCGATTTGGCAAGCGAGTAATGAATAAAATAGTATCCATGTCAAATTACCAAAGGCCCCCCAATTGGACGCCAACCTTTTACATTGATGAATAATGATTATTGGTCCCAGCAGCCAAAGTGGATAACTTCGAAACAAACTTTGATTTTTCACTCTATCGAAATGGCAATACTATTTTAAGTTTTAACTTAAATATCTCATGTCAATAAGTTTTGGCTTTCGAGGAAAGAAAGTTAAAGTTGATTTTATAATTAGACTTTAGTGTAAAAATTTGATAATTTAGAGAAATTAGAGATAATAAGAGATTTTAGACAACTTAATCTTATTTGGGTGGAACAAAATTACAAAGGTCAAAGGGTCATTTTCATCCTAAATATGTGTTTTGATGTTCATTTTGGTGTATTATATTTTAAAATATTCAAATTGATCATAAATATTGAAAAAAAAAATGATTGATTTTTGTCTTAAATATTAGTAAAATATTTTTTTGATCTAAAACTATTGAGTTCGATCATATTTTTCATTTCAAATTCAAATGATTTATTAAGAGAAATTCGTAACTCTAAATTTTTCGCATTCAAATTTGAATTAAAAAAGATATAATCATATTTTAAACGAGTATTTTCTCTATCAAATTAAAGTTGTCAGTAAACAAAATCAAATCAAATTTTAAAAATTAGTCATATATTTCACAATTAAATAAATAAAACTAGTCAAATTTCTATAATTTTAAATGTGAATGCTATAAGATCAAAAATAAATTTAAGAGGAATTTAAACATTAAAAAGAAAAATCAAGTAATAATGTAGTGTTTCTAGGGGCACAAACACCAAACATACCCGGGTTACAATTCCAATTACTTTTTCTATATGGTGTTTCAATAAATAAAAACTTGGTAAAATTAAGTGTAATATAAAGATGATAAAATCGAGAGATATGATTTATAAATTTGATTATTTTGTCTCTATTTTTTTTTTTATAAAATTGCTTTTTGTTCAACTATATTTGGTTGATCCAGTGATTCAGCTCATTAGATCGCTTAAATAATGTCAAGAGTTCGAATTCACCTTTTGTATGTAACAACCAATTAACTAACGACAAACTTTTATATAAAGCACCAATTCCGAGAATTAAACCCTAAACCCTAAACCCTAAAAAAAAAATTCCGATTTGTTCACTAAAGGAGGAAGGTTGATTTGGAAAGAGCAATGATGGAAGACAGATGGGGGAAAGGCTGGCATTGCAATTTGCAAGAGAAGAGAATTGAATAATAATGAATAGTTCACACTTCACACACATTTGAAGCAATCCCGCCCACTACGATTTGTACAGCAAAAGAGAAGCCAAACCTCTGACACATACCCACAAAAGTACTTGCCGTACTCAGCAAAACGACAATCTTAGGATTCCTAATGCTTAAAATATCTCTTCTCTTCGCTTATCCCAACACACTCGACGCATCTGCTGAGTTGTCGTTCAGGACTACGCCTCTACCATGACTCACCAACCCTATCATCTTTCCAGCTGTCCCCCATCATCAACATTCATTCAACAACTTGCATTCTTTTTTTAAAAAAACAAAATATGTATATATAAATATTAATATATTTTGGTCAAAAACCTATTTTGATCCTTAATATTTACCCTATGTTTCATTTTGGTCTCTAATATTTTTTATTTTGTTTTAGTCCTTAATGTTTCATAAAAGTTTTATCATTAGTCTCTAACTATTAAATATGATTATATTTCTCTTGTTTCAAACCTAAATGTGATTAAATTAAAACTACGAGTTAAATTTAAGGGTAAATTACACTTTGGTACCCTGTGGTTTGACCCTATTTCACTTTGGTACACTGTGGTTTGAAACTTGACACTTTGGTACCCTTTGGAGCTATTTTGTAATTTTAATCATAATAAATTTTACAAAAATTACATATTGACCCCAAAAAAATTTTAAATTTTTCATTTTAGTCCCTATATAATATGTATCCAGGGACCTATTTGTAATTTTTTGAAAATTTTTTGGGGTCAATATGTAATTTTTGCAAAATTTGTTATGGTTAAAATTACAAAATAGCTCCAAAGGGTACCAAAGTGTTAATGGAGAATACCACAGGGTACCAAAGTGTCAAGTTTCAAACCACAGGGTACCAAAGTGAAATAGGGTCAAACCACAGGGTACCAAAGTGTAATTTACCCTAAATTTAATAAGTTTTTCTTTACTCAGTTAGAGTTATCCCTAAACGAGGTCAAATCAAGCTCATAAATGGATCGTTTGTTTCATGAATTTAGTCATATCTTTCTCGCTTTAAGTCTGAATGCAATGAGTTACAAATTACTCTTGACAAATTTTTTCTTTATCTAATTGAGATCGTTGGCAAACGAAGTCAAATAGTACTCCAGTCAAACTTACTTTCGGAGATCGTTGACCTCGTTTGTCAATAGTTTCAAGTTTCAACTAGACAATGAATTAACTTGTCAAGAGTAACTTGTAATTTCAATTTTGTTATATTCGGACTTAAAATGAGAGAGATATGGCTAAATTCATGAAACAAACAACCTATTTGCGGGCTTGATTCATGTTTACATTTGACCTCATTTGTCAACGATTCCAATTGGATAAAGAAAGAACTAATCAAATTTAACATATTTGAGTTTGAGATGAGAGACATCTTATCGTATTTAATAGTTAGGGACCAATGATGAAACTTTTCGAATACATTAAGGATCAAAATAGAACAAAAAACATATTAAGGATCAAAACAGAATTTAGTGTAAACATTAGGACCAAATTAGATTTTTGACCATTATTTTAAGTTTGATTTCCAACATAACATTCACATGTCCCAAAGAAAGGAGGAAAAAAATAAATAAAATTTATATATTTATAATTTTAATGTACCTTATAATTTCTTTAATAAGTGTTTTTACGTATATTTTATAAAAAATATTATAATAAATATTTTTTTTTTGTTAACAAAATATTTTTTTCATTGAAAATCCAACCCACTCCAAACTCCAGAGTGCTCATCAAATTGGAATTTGACCTTGCGGTTATTGCGACGAACCTTCCAGCCAGCAGATATTACTCCCTCCGTTCCTGAATATCTGCTTTTCTGGAGAACTTTTTTTATTCCAAAATATCTGATGTTTTATAACTTCAAGAGAGCATTAATTATTCTTTTACCATTCTATCCCTATTAAATATAGTAGAGTCATAAATGAATAAACATTTTCCTAGTAATTTAATAGGAATAGTTTAGTCTTTTTACCTCATTTTTCTCTTCATTTTAGGTGAGCTAATCATTTTCTTGGTCTGTGTGTTTTTACCTTAAACATCAGATATATAGGAACGGAGGGAGTAGTTTATAAGAGGATAAAAAGATTATTTGGACAAACATTATTAGAGAGAATTAACAAGCTAGTGACTAAAGAGAATAAGGTATAAATAAACAAAAAAGTTGATTTGTTGACAATTTACGTGATTTTTAAAGCTAGTCGAAACATTAAGGTTGAGAAATGATGGCCTTGATGTTAGATGTTACATATCAAAGAAACAAAAAGAACTATTTAAGTGGACCCAAATATTTACACACACCTACTGCTATTTCCTTGAGGAGAGACTACTATTGCCAACGCACTTTAGTTCTATAATATTGGTGTGTATTTTAGAGCAATCTAGTGAATTAATTAGAAACTTTAACTCAGTTGACATTCTATTCGCTTCAAAAGTTCTTTTTCTTTAATAAAAAAAAATATGTATTTCTTTGAATTGATAAAGTGATTAGCATATTTTTTTGAATTGNGTATTTATATAATATTTATCAAAATAATTTCAGCGAGATGAGTCATGAGAGTAATAGACTTAAAAAACAATCTTTCAAAAAGGGTCAATGAATTAAAATTACATATCCTTTCAAAATACAGTACCATTTTTCATCTCTCAATTGAGATCATTTACCCTAAAATCAAAGCCAACGATAATTCTAAATAAATACTGTGACACTGACATCTATATATGCCTATCAATTTCTCTTCCATCTCTCAATTGGATTCTAGTTTCTTTATCACGGGATTTCAAGTTTTCAACAAATTCAGTCGCTGAAACTGGAAATATGTTATAGACACCATAATTTGTCATATGAAGAGCCAAAGCCCACAATAACCAGCCATACTACAAGACCTTCTTCTGCATGTTGTGGAGTCAACTCCACAATCTTCATCAGTGAAACATCTATGGTCAATGCGAGCATCAGGTACATGACATGCACTCTCTATATGTTTTCCAGAATTTAGAGTCATAGCTGGACATACTTGCATTGACATAGAACTGATTCTATAGGCTTCTCGATGACTCTGCAAAAGAAACTCTGTTGACTCATACTGGCATCATCCTTTGCTTATGCAGGAAAACTATAAACAAGTAGACATTACAGTGCAAATCTTCAAAACATATATTGACAAATAGTATTTTATTGTCTCAGCTATCTTAGGGTCAGTGTCTGTTTCTGAGCTCAAAACACATATTCAGGGCTCTAGACAGGTAATGCATCACTATGCCAATTGCAAAGTAATTAAACTTTAGAGACGTATATATTTGATTGGAAGATGCTTTCCTTCTGTCAAACAAAAGAATGGCTACTGCAAACAGTTAAAAGAGTACCTTCATGAAAGTCCAATTAGTAGGAATGTAAATTTCTGGAAGCTTTTCATGCCAAGCGCTAAGTACTGGAAGGGGGTGACCTTCAGTGGTAAATATGTAATTACCATCATTTAAAAATGAATCGTCAAATAAAAGATATAAATATTTGCACCTGCAGGATGATGAAAATCTTAGCATCAGCAACTTGTATGAGGAAGAAAATCCCTTTTTAATTTGTTCTCTTTTTTTTTTTTTGGAAAATGAATGAATAAAAATTTGCATGGTTTTTAAGAGAGAAGACAAGAAAAACTCACGTCTCAGCTAGGAAAAAGCTATGTTGATGATCTTCCAACTCCATAGTTTTTACATCCCTGACGCTCGCAAACCCACCTTCCACTTTGGTGTATGAATTAAGGGAATTGACTATGGTTTCACCCACTTCAATATACCATGGGTCTGAAATTAACCAAGTTAATTGTGAAGAAATGATATATGGCTAAACAACTATAGGTCATAAATCGTAATCAATGAATATACCACTGATGATTTTCAAATTCTGTCAAGATATAAAATTTAATGACAGTAAGGTTCATAGATTCTATCCAATAAGAGCTATGAGTAACTTATAGAACCAGTAGGTTTGAGGTAAAACCACAATAATATTATACTAAAAGATGAAGGAACTATCAAACCTTTAGTTGCTTGATATAAATAGAATGTTGACTCTGCTAATTCAGGGCGCAAGGGATAGTACTTTTCTGTAGGATGCAGTATCTGATAATCCAGCAAATACCTTGACATTGATGGTCCAATATGATAATTTATATAGTTCTGTAATAACATAATCTGATGACAGATATATAAATGAGGCATAAGTAAGTAATAGAGAAACCTGTCAAAAGAAGAAAATACCTCTCCGGAAGCACCCCAAATCTCTCCCACACATGGAAGAACTCACGGTGTGATGCATTAGCAGCTGCAACATCCCCAATAAGAACCTAGTTTCCATAAGTAACACAGACAAGTCAGAAAGGTGATGCAGAACAGGAAGGGAACAAAGGAAAAGAAACAAAATACTCAAACTTCAAATATCAGTTTCATATTCAATAATCAATGGGTAATAACTACAACTGACTTAAACATTTTTAAAAGAAAAACATAGACCAACCTAACCCCAGGTCCCATGGAAAACATAAACGATAAACCTTGCATTAAAATATCTGTTTCACATTGCATTAAATGGTCTGTCTCAAAATTTAAAATTTAACAGTGAATTTCCATGTCTAAATACTTGCCTGTAGACCAGGCCAAAATGCTTGAAGGCTTGTAAGTTGCCAATAAGTTGCTCTTCCTGTTCTCATATCAGCTTCATGGTACCTGCATTAGAATAACAAGTTTAAGTTACCAGCAGCTGCAACCGAATCAAAACTAATTTTAATCACATACCGCTACCTATGGGCTTTCAATTTTTGAAGTGTTCAGTTAGCATGTCTGATATAACATAAGGAGTTAAGGACAAATATTTCTATACAGTAAGAGTGGTACCAAGGACCATGTCTGAAATATTTCTGCACTGCAACATAAGCAGAATGAAACATTCTCCAAAAGTCCTCCTTCCCAAAAAGGATATGGGCCTTAAGTAGATACTCATAGAACGAATCAACCCCTAAAATATTTTCAGAAGAATATTGGAAGTCAGAAACATCATGGTCTGCTCATCATATTTAATAGTAAAGACAACTACCATGTCAATCAGTAATATATGTCAACAGCAGCAGAAAGTTCATTATCTTCACAAACAAATTTGGACAAATGCATCCAGCTAATTTATTGGATAATTCGATGAACTGACAGATAAAGGATTATGCCAGTTCAGGTACAGCCTACCAGCTCCAATTCCAGCTGAAAACTCAATCCATTCACCAGTTGCTACATCCAGTGTAGTTCCAACTAAATTCAATGAACTCCGCATGGTCCATAGCTTTCGTAAAGCACGTAAAGCTACTGATTCAAATCTGGGGTCACCAGTCAATTTTGATAAAGCACCCATTTCAAGAATCAGAGAACCTGCACATAGACAGAAATTAGCATTAACCAGAACTATCATTTTACGCTATCCTAGTTTTAAAACACTAAACTAAACCTCTCACCACACCCAGAAGTGCTTGTTTCTGTAGTCTCATTCTCCATTACTCCATACTGTGCACAGAATTTGGCATTGGTGCAGTCATATATCCTTCTAAAAGGGGGGAACAACAAAATAAAGGAAAAAGGAAAAAAACCATTGACAATAATTCATATGCCTTGAGATTTTAAGTGACTTGGTTCAAATGCAAGGAGTAAGATATTTATAATGCAAAAAGTTTTTCCTGCAATACTTTTAAAGTAAAAACTATCTCCCATCTTATCATTGTTATGAATATTAAAAGAGGAACTGTTCTAAGCAGAATTAGAACCTCATGAATAAGGAACTCAACAGTTATTTTTATTTGAACAAAGGGGTAAAGTTAACGACCAAGACAGAAGAAAGTAGAGGGAAAGTGGACAAGAAAGTTATGACAACAGAAGAGAAGATACAAGATAAACACAATAGATCAAAGTTTCTCTGCACTTGCTTTTCTTTTTGTAATGAAATTAAAGACATCTGGCATATAAAATCTGGAGGAGTATTCCCTATGTTTAAAGAGGTAAGTATGATATCTCTCAGATCTGACCACATATTTGGAGAATGCAAGATACAATCATTTTTTGTGAAGTACCTTTAAATTGATCCATGCATATGGCAATCCAGTGGGTGAGTCAAATGCTGGTAGAAACCGGTTTCCCAAATCTTCAGCTAGAACTAGCAGCTGGTTTTTGTAAGCTCCTTGGAACAACTTGTTTGCAGAATCAGATGCAAGAAGATGAGCAGAGACAAGGCCCCCAAGAACTCTTATGTTGCACTGCATGTTAAATAATCAAATGACAGAAAATCACCATTATTGTGCTTCAAACATTAAGTGCTAATGTTACTAATAAATATTAGCATTTCGATGTCATTCAGAAATAATAGTTCAAGCCACCAAGCGTTTCAAAATTCAAACTACTATTGATCTCATGTCATGTTAGACAAAGCATCTAAATAAATGTAAATTCAACCAAAACCAAGATCTACCTCAAAAAGATTTATGCGTGCATCAACATCAAATCTTAGATTTTCAGAAAGCCACAGCACTGCCCTCTTGAATTCTGTGTTATTACCCATAATAAGAAGGCTGGAGGAGAAAGAGCAATTAGTATCAGTTTCCAGTTTGACAGGAAACAGCACAGGCTATGACAAGAAACACACACATGCTATAGCCATTCCTGTAACTAAAAAAGTATAACTAATAATTCTGCTTCAAAAAATATATATAACAATTCAGGCTGTCTTGGTGCTATATTCTTATACCTAGACAACGATTCAATAAGCGTAAGGGCTGATCCATTGTAGTCTTGAGGCAAGTGTTCAAGCTGCAATTGTAAACAGTCATATGGGGTCTCTTCTAACTAAATTTCTTCTCTAATTAACATGTAATTCACCTTCAAATTTCCCAGCTCACTTAGGGAGTTTGTAAAAGTTTTAGTTAGAGGCTTCAGCTCGTCATGCTGCAGAAATACAGAAGTTAAGAAATTGCACAATGGAAGTACATTAATAAATAATACAATGAACAGCAGTAACTAACCGGAAATGCATGAGCCATGTAGTTGTCATACGCATGATAAAACCTAAAACCAGGAGTACCCAAAAAAAAAAAAATAGGACAGTTAACAATTTTCTGCCAAAAGCCATTGAACAAAAGTAATACCTAGCCTACATCAGGGGAAATGCAGTTCTTATCAGGTTTATCGCCCCTTCAACACAAATAGGATTAAAAAGTGAAATAGCACATGCAATTTATTTTTTAAAAGGTGCAGAATCCATCATAAAACACCAATTGTAATGGCAGAATACATAATGAATGAGAAAATTTTGAGGAAAAAACTATCAGTATGCTCCATTGCTTAGGCCTTAAACTGTGTTTACTTAAACAATCATTTGAACAATGTGAGCTAACAAATACACAGATGAGAGCAATAGATTGCTGAATATCGAATCAATAAATTGAATTGGGAGCCATATGTTATACAATTATCTAATGAAAATAACAATTTAAGCTGAAGCGACAAGTGAGTCATCGACATACATCTTGCGAACTTTCTCCCGCATGCGTTTTTTCTTAGCAGCCCAATGGGTTTGTGGGTCAGACATGAAGGGGTCGAAGAAGGTCGAAAGTAACAGGAGGCATAGCATAATCCAAGTCAAATAATTCCGAGGAAACATGATTGTGTTCGATCGAAATGGATGTGGAAAGGTATAAGCAGATAAGGCTTCCGAACGAGGAACAAGTGATTTTTGCTTTTGGCGGCGAACCTGAAGCTTGTAAGATCTGGTGAATGCTTCAGCATGGAGTGAACTTGAGAACGAACGAACGAGAGAGAAAACAAATTAACAGGTTAAAATCCGACACCGATTTCTTTATTTTCTGGGAAACGATTTTAAAATTCCTAGTTTACCTTATCAGAAACGGAGCAATAGACTTTAAACACTTTATACATCAGTATCACAAAGAAAAATTGGAAAAAAAAATGTTCCAGGTTTATATTTTATACATCATTTAAAATTATAAGTGAAATGAGACGACTAATTTTTGCAACTTTTTTTATTTAACTCATTTTATCAATTTGATTATTTGATTTTTCATTTATAAATTATATAAGTAATATTTCCCGTATCTTATTTAATGGTCAACTATTTGTGAAAAGGAATTTTTGGTTTGAGAATTTTGTAGGGTGATGATCACTTAACAATAACTTGACAATAATAATATCAAATTGGAATGGTGGTTTGTGGATTGGGAGAACGATTGGTGGGTTGAAGTCAAGTGATATTTAAGATTTTGTTTGGTCAATTTTTTAAAATCATTTAATTTAAAATTTTAAAATAGTTTTAAAATATTGCTTGGAGAGAAAAGTTGTTTATGTTTAGTTACTTTTTTGTCAAAACGGGAAAATAAATATATCAGTCGACCTTTTACATGCCTCCATTGTTCTTTTGAATAGAAATATAATAAATCTTTTTTTTGTGTGTGTGTGTGTGCTAGAAATATAATAAATCTGACATTAAGAATTTAAGCCTGAAACTTGAGTTCAAGCATGAACTATGACTTGCTTTAAATCCTAATTTTTCTAGCACAAGATAAAATTTGAATTAATACTCTTTATTCAAGTTCTCACATCCCCAATCAGGGCATGTTTGAGGAGAAATAGTTTACAAGAAGAGTACTTTAAATTGTTAACTCCATCATTCAACATCTTCTCATCAAAAGAATAACAAAATATCTTCACTATCCTCCATTCTTACTTGGTTAAAATTCCCAAACAAGAGATCTAGATTCAATGTAAACTTCCTTTCATTTTCCGTCGGTTCTTTCAATTTTCCACATTCTGAAAAACTAATTTCATATGCAATATTCAACAATTATGGTAACTGTAAGCAACTTATAATAGACACAATCATGCACAATATACAAACTTGTGACACTAACATTTCCTATGATACGCGGAAACAGAGGGTGTGATCCATGCGGCTTTCAGAGTCAAAAAACACTTTGCAGAGTTCAGAGTTCAAACTGAGGCCTTGCGGTATTTCAATAATGGGCAAGAGTTATCATCTTTCTTTTTAGGCTGGTTACCTCTTTTACTGGTGCATTTACAACAGAGCTTACCATGTGTATACAAAAGACAGTTCAGGTCAAACATGAGTTCATTTGGGATCCTTCGGTTTAGATGAAAATATGTCTTATTTCTGTCTGCAATAGATGGTACCCAACCAATAGTTTTTGCAATCTCAAATATCTGCAGAAATATTCAAGTATCATAAGACATATACATAAATACATACATACATGTATACAAGGAATTAGAGTAGCGAAAAACAAAGAGGAAATCATACTTACGTGTGTGTCCACAGGAAAATCATCTCGCTGGAGATTAAACATCAAGACACAAGCCACCTATAGAATAATGAATTCCACGGTTAAGAAGATCCACAACTGATGGGAAAAGTGCAGACAAACACATTTGTGTGCAAACTGAATCCTAGTTCTCGTGATGTTCTATGTACAATATATCATGATCTTACTAAGGTTGATATAGTCCAGAAGAACCTGATTTACATGAGTAATATATATAAACAGGTGATTTTGTTATAGCAAATGGTAAAGGATTCCTTTTGTCCATTTTGGAGTTTTTTGTTCCTCCCCTTCTTCATCAAAAGATGAAAGAAAACAATATCAAGTTGGGATCAATTAGCAAATATGGCAGCAAGATGTGCTGATTGCATGAAAATAGATTACAGGTGTTACCCTTGGTCAATCCAGGTTCTGAAAGAGGGAATCCTCAGCATGGCAGATAAGAGTAACAAGCAAAAATATAATTTAATTCTACCATTAATATTAGAGATTATCAAATATATAACATCAAACATAAAATAGAACCTCAGACTCACTTCTTTTTTCTTTATCTTTTTCCCCCATTATGGTCAAGTTGCAACTCAAAGCTAAACGTTTTCCCAGGAGCATCTCTAACTCAAAAGTTCTTGGATTAACTGACGCTAGAAACCCTATTGAACTAATTGTCATCCTTGCACCAAAATGCTGTGTTGATGGATTACCCATTTGAAAAACATTAACATGGATACACCCACACACTATCCAAGACAAACTGAATGAAAAATTAATTAAGCAGCATTAAAATTGAAAAACGATTATGTGCAGAAATTCATTTTACTCAAACTTTATGCCCAGGGTCAAAATTCACACCAACTTATAATCGATATAAGTCACTTTTCCACAATGAAACAATTTAACAACTCTATTTGAGCAGTGTTGTGGACAAAAAGACAAATGGAATCATAAGATACTTTTGCTAACAGCTTCCTTATTCTGCAGTATATTCTACTGGTAATATTTCACTTCAGACAGTAACATAACAAATATTTTACTTAAGGCCAGATTAGAAATATAGAAGCATATCATTAGTCAGTGATTCAACAATTACTCAGAATGAACTTTTTCACTGGTCAAGAACGAAGAATGCCTTCAAGTCAGATGTCTATTCCTGATTTTAGCAATGATATAGGGTCCAAATGGCTAGAATAGGGTGTGATGCAGATAAACAACTATATCAACAGCCATGGAAAATAAGTCATGAATCGTCAAGAAAAGTGAAAGCTTTGCCAATGAACAACCCAAGGACGCCTTGCCAATTATGAAAACTATAAGATCTGCAAAGGATGGTTAAAATGTCAAAGGATTTCATTTTGTTAATTTTGCTTATTTGCAGTATCAAGCATAAAGCAAGCAGACTATAAAAAGATGAGTAGAGACTAGAGATTAGAGAAAGTTACTGTTTTGGGACCAATTCCTTTGAAAAGTGATAGCTCAGACTTAATTTCATCAACGGCCAAGTCTTGCAGATACTCCAAGCATAATTTGCCTCTTCTCTCGAGCAAGCGACTTAGCACATTCTTAATGCAAGAAGCCTTGGTTGGGGCTAAGCCTCCGCACCGAATGGTATCCTCTACATCCTTCGACTCAGCATTAAGAACCTTAACCAGCCAAAGGAACTGAATCAATCCTGAACTCTAAAACAGAACATATGGGGCATATTTCAAGCAATATTGTTATATGCAATCGCAACCACATTTTCAACTTCAGAAAACTGCAACAATCTATCATACCTATAAAATGGAAGACCGAGAATGACATAGGTAGAAGTGACAACTAACGATGAAAGGTATATGGTGGATGCTGGAATAGTATATATCTAGCCAGGACTAGGACCAAAGGAGAAGAACTTCCCTTGTGGCAGCTCAGCCAACAACTAATCGTCTATGAACTCTACTGACAATGAGTGAATGCCAGCAATAAAAAATCATATAGAATTTTAAAAATGGCAAAGCAAATGAATCATGTGCAGAACACAAGAATGTATTGAAAGATAATTCATGACATTTGAATGCAATATGTATTTGCCACTCATATCGGATACAGGATGACACTTGAAATTACATTCAAACACTACATATCTTGTAGCATATTCCGTGACAATATTGGAACTTCTTAGGAAGAGTTCTTCCGTCCTTTGAATTAAAAGCATTTGGTTATACTTCCAGACTAGTCATGCATGATGCATTGTTCTTTTTCTTCTGAGTAAACATATAAATTGGTGTCTGAGATGAGTTAACAAAACTCAATCAATGAGAACTAAAACATGTAAATAAGACTAAGGTGCACTTGGATTAGGTTACCAACTAGTCGTGTGAGCAAATTGTATGATTACTCTTTTCTTTTTTACACCTCAAAATCACCAGGTTAGACAAAGCTAGTTGAAACTACCATACAGAAACGGATAGATAGATAGATAAAGCAAGCAAAACATACATCTTCCCAAGTAGGAAAAGCTGATTTGAGGGAAGCAAAAGCCCTTTGTGAATTGGCTTCTGTAGTATTCTGCGAGAGCACAGTGCGAACCAAACCGTCCAGTACAGTTTCTTCGGCATGTAATCCAGTGGCGTCGTCATCCTGTTCGTCTGATTTTTCCGTTTTTACGGCATCGCTGGCTGATTTCTTGCGATACTTGGCGAACTCTTGGGGAAAACCATGTAGGGCCAAAAGAGCGTCTCGTACGGCTCGGCATTCTTCTGGGGTGGGTCGAGCGTGAGATGGGTATGGGTTTTTGAGATCGTCGATGGCTCCATTGGTTGTTCTAGCAGATTTTGGACGAGGGTTCAACGAAGATTTTAACTTCGACTCACCATCACGCTCGACCTGTTTCCTTTTGCGCCTCTTTTCCATGACTTCTTTCGTTTGATTACTGCGTTGCTGTATTATTATGGCAATTTTAAGTGTTTATTTAACCGGAATAAATCAGTTAAAACAAATCAGATAATTCTTAATTTTTTTTTATTGGTAAGTTCGTATTAATATTAAACATATATGAATAATGTTTACATAACATTTTTTTTTTTTATGAATGGAGTTTCAACTTTCAAAACCCTCATAAGTAATTAATAAGAAATGTACAAGTAGCAAGTTGTAATTGATTAATTCATATAAAAAAATTCTTTGGCCAAAAAAAATTAGTAGTGACTGAACATTCTCAATCTACTGAATTGTATTTTGAGGTCGAGGTCTATCAGTCATTAAGAAAGATAGATCCAAGGGAAACCAAACTTCTCTTGCAAAACTGAGATTGATAAGAGATGCACAAGTGTTCAGTTTTCAAAGATACTCAGTCATAGGCAAAGCAATGAAGCATCCTCCACATCAACATGGGCTTTATTGAACAAATCCAAATCCTATATAAGTAGCATCTTTGGTCTCTTCAGAAGAATGACAAACTGATCATCAACATATTCCTTGATGCGTTTTCGTTTTTCTCCACATCAACCCATATTCCTTAGTAGTATCGAGTCCAAGACTACTGTTATCAAAGGATTAGCAAATCGAAGGGTGGGAGTGGGGCTAGTTTGTTAAAAGAGTTAACAACTCTAATATTACCTTCCAAGTTCCATCTTCATTCTATAAAGTTCTCGTAGGTATTATTACCCTATTAGGTGGTACTGGACCATGTAAATAGCATCTCCTGGGGTCCAAAAATGTACATGAGAATGCCATAAAGACAATTCGCATAAAGTAGTCAAGAGGGATGCATGTGAATTTCGAAGTTGTAAGAAATGACGAGTGAGTGAAAACTGATAAGAAATGAAGAACATCCACGAGTAACCAATCCCTGCACACTCTTTTTCTTTTTGTTATGTACCAGAGCAGACAGACTCAGTACAATATGTCTTCTCTTCACTTCTCCATCATCAGCCTAGTTAATAATTATGTACACATATTCCATCTAAACTCTCTTTAATTACAGACCATTTATATGAATCAAAGCAACATTTCACCAATAAATTACTTACACTTTTCCTAACTGAACCAACCAACAAACTTCACTGTTTAACAAATGGATCACCAAAAACAAAAACCATTTTAAAAAAATTAAAATGCAGTTGAGTTCACCGCATTCCCAACTCGGAACCGAGACCGGTTGAAACCGCCAGAGTCAAGAATCGAATCAAAACCCGACCCGTTTCCATCATCGTCCCCTCCAGCTCTCATCATCTGCAATATCTTCTTCGCTTTCTCTCTTGCCCTCTCTGTACCTCTCTCTTCAATCTCCTTCAACACCTCAAAAGCCCTCGCCTCCTTAGCCAAAGCTTTGAACCTCAAGCTCCCATGGCTGAGCGCGTATAACGCAGCCACAACATTCTCCCGAGTCGACTCGGACTCCAACTCGTTCGTCCTCAACAATCCCACCAAACACTCCACCGCATTTCCGTCCAGCATCGCCGATTGCCCCTCCGTGCACACCGCCAGATTGCACAGTATCAGCAAAACCAAACTCCTCGATTTTCCCGCCTTCACCATTCCCAATAGGGTTTGAACCGACCCGAGTTTCACCAGTTTGACCCGATTGCTCTGAACCAGACTCAGGTGGTACAAAGCGAGAGCCGAGTCGTGACGAGTCCGATCAGACTCTGATCTCAGCGCGTGCATTAATGGCTGCAACGCGCCGAGCACTCCGATGGCCATTTTGTTGTCGTCGTCTAACGCTAAGCTGAAAAGTGCGCCGGCGGCGTGTTCCTGCGATTCATCGGATCCGGCCTTGAGGACGTCGACGAGGTGAGGGACGAATCCTAGCCGTACGATCTTCACCTTGTTGGATTTCTCGAGGGAGAGATTGACGAGTGAAGCGACGGAGTTTACCTGCACGACGGTGTATCTAGACGCGATCAGAGATCGTAGGGCTGAGAGCAATCTCGGTGTGCAGAGGCTAATTCTGGTGCTCTCTCTGCTCCTCGTGATGCTTCGAAGGGAAATAACGGCTTCTTCTTGCTCGAAAATCTCGCTGCTGTTCATCTTCGACACCAATTTGTCCTCTTCTTCGGAAATTGGGGCGTTAGGGTTTTGGAATTCGGATTCGATGGTGGTGGTCACGGAAGAAGACGACGACGTGGAGTAACAGGTGGGACGAGTAGTTAGAGGCAGAGGCGTGCCGGGACTAGGCACGATTATCACCGATTCCTCCGACGACGACGAGCCGGAGTAGGAGTCGAAGTGGTTAACCCTGGGACCTAATTCTGTGGCGGCGTGAGAGAAATTCAACGGCGGATTATCCGCCACAGCCTTCAGCAATTCCCTCTCGGAAACCCTCAATTTCGCCGGCGATTCCCGATGGGACGACGCCATTGATGCGCGCACCACCCTCTCGACGGCGGCGTAATCCGGCGCGGTTGGGTATTCGGCGCCGGAGGATTTGCACCAGTTGGAGATGGTAGTTTTGATGGCGAGATTGGGAATGACGGTGGAGAAATCGGGTCAGGTGCCGTCTTTGAGATTCGGAGAGAAGCTCAAATCCGTGCAGACTTGAACGGAAATTCGTTCGAATGTGTGACCGGAAGCTACCACAACCGGGTCGGACATGAAAAACCCGAAAATTGGACAGATGAATTCGTCGGGAGGGTGTTTTGTTTGAGGCTTCGAATTAGTGGGAGAAGAAGAACGATGGAAGGGGAATTTCCACTTGTGCTTGCCATTGACGCCTCCAACCATGATTAAATTAGGATTTGAGAAAAAAAAAGAAGTCAGGTTAGGGTGCACGTGATATTTTTAACAGCCAAAACCACCTAGACCCCATTTTGCAAACGGCGTAAACCTCAGGCCCCAATTTGAAACTTTTCAAACGACATGTACCCTATCTGAAACGGGGCCAAACCACAGGACCCTATTTTGTAATTTACCCATTAATTTATGGAGATAAATTAATGGTTATCATATTATTAGCATGTTTACTATGATAACAGTCTGTGATTAATTATGAGATAATTAATCTAAACTGTCCCTGGTCGCTCATTCAAGTGGGAACTTGTAATGAACTAAGACCAGCATGACATCGGTGCATAGAGATGCATGCACTAGATGCTGGTACGAGAGTCATGGTGCAATTACGTAAGGGGTTACGAGTTGCTGGACGTGACCCAGAGGGTCCTGCATGGGTTTAGTCATCAGCTTGCGTCTCCTGTACACCTGTCACGACGCCTTAGACCTGAGGTCATCATTATTCCAGCGTTGCAGTTGTCAGACTTTGGCTTAGTCTAACGCTGCCCGTAACAGGGTAGTTATAAGGGCTAAGTACGGGTCTGGTTGATTGCCGTGCTGAGGAATGTGGATTGGCCAAGATGGGATTTTGTCCCTCGTTAAATGAGAGATATCTAACTGGCGCCCTTGATGAGTCTATCCAGGAAAATGCGTGGCCATGCTGGGATATGGGACTTACTCAAGAAATCGAGAAAGTTGAGGTTTGGATTATGGATGACTTTCCTGTGCCTGATCCATGACCAAGACATCGTGTGACAATAGGGTCTTTGACAAGGTGGTACTAAGGTTAAGTCGGTTTTGGTAAAAATGATAACTCACGTGTTTTGGGTAGTCGTGATGGCTTGCTAGAGTCCGCTCACGACTTGTANACGCCATTGCTGCGCGCACCACCCTCTCGACGGCGGCGTAATCCGGCGCGGTTGGGTATTCGGCGCCGGAGGATTTGCACCAGTTGGAGATGGTGGTTTTGATGGCGAGATTGGGAATGACGGTGGAGAAATCGGGTCGGGTGCCGTCTTTGAGATCCGGAGAGAAGCTCAAATCCGTGCAGACTTGAACGGAAATTCGTTCGAATGTGTGACCGGAAGCTACCACAACCGGGTCGGACATGAAAAACCCGGAAATTGGACAGATGAATTCGTCGGGAGGGTGTTTTGTTTGAGGCTTCGAATTAGTGGAAGAAGAAGAACGATGGAAGGGGAATTTCCACTTGTGCTTGCCATTGATGCCTCCAACCATGATTAAAGAGTGAGATGATGTAATAGATTCTCTTTCTCTCTCGCTTTATAACTATGACGAAGGATTCAACACACTTTGAGCGTGAGATTGTACGAACCAGAAGCACAAGCACAACATATTTAAGAGAACAAGAAGACTCAGTAAACACCAAACCCAATTTCTGAAACTATTTGGAATTTGGAGTTGATACTTCCCAATCAGCTTGCCTTCAGCTAATCGCCTAATCTAGCTTCTACTTTCTGCTTACTTTCTTTGTATTCCATCTTTATCCTCTGCTTGTCACAATATTTATAAGCTTTACCATTGTTCTTTACTATTTTAAGGAGGGGTATTAACGACAATAGTCACTACTACTAGGGGACTTGTTATATTACTTGTGTGATTTATTATTTTTTGGCCAAAGTCTCAAATTGGTCCTTTATTAGGGAATAGATTTTAAATTGATCCCTTATCTTTCATTTGTTTTATATTAGTCTTACATATTTTCGCCTGTTTCTCGGGTGGCTTGAGAGATTTTCTCAAGCTACAATGCCCCCGGTTCGATTCTGGCATATGAGAGAGACAGAGAATCAGAGTCTTACATATTTTCATAATATTTCAAATTAGTCCCAAAAATATTGAATATGGTCATATCACTCTCATTTTAAACTTAAATGCGATGAAGAGCTACAAGCTTATTTTGACGAGTATTTTGTGACGATTAACAAACGAGATTAAATCGTGTCCCAGAAATGGATAACTCGTTTCACGGTCAAATAAGTGAAATTGATAATATATATCTCTCTCGTTTCAAGTTCAAACGCAACGAGTTTAAAATTATGTGCTAGTTCTTGATGAGTTTTTTCTCTACCTAGTTAAAATCACTAGTAAATAAGGTCAATCGCATCTCGAAAGTAAGTTTGGGATCAGTTTAAAACATCGTAAAAATATTTTGGAACAATATGAAATAAATGAAAGATAAGAGACCAATTTGAAATTTACCCCATATATAAGGGACCAATTTGAGACTTTGGCCTTTTGTTTTTAATTTCGGTGTTTTAAGAGTTACTCTCTTTAACTTGCTTTATAGGCGCCAGGGAGGCTGACAATTGTGCGTTTTTCGAGTTGACTAGTCAACTATTCGAGCTTGTTTGTTTCGTGTTGAAACTCGAAATTCTACTCTATTATTTCATCCAAAGAGGATTCCCCTTCTTATAATAGAAACAAATCCTAAGTTTATATATTTAATTCTAAACTTAATTTATATCTTTAATATTCTATTTCTACTCTAATTGGTTGTGCACAGTATACACAACTTTAATTATACTAACTTAAGACCCCAATGCCAATGGGACAGGGAAAAACACCAAAACTGCCTATGTTGTTCAGCCACGTGAAACAAGGGATTCGAATCTCACTGACAGTAAATAACTGCAAAAATAAATTAATTTTTATTGCATAATTTTCCCTTTTCATCGTTATTTGTCATGTGTTATTCTATATTTATTCACAGATTGATCCTAATCTTCTTTGTTTATTATTTAATCAAGCCTTATCCTTATTATAGTGCATCCCGTGTAGATGATAATTGTTTGTTACTTTCCTAATTGAGTTAATAACTCAAAAAAGTCTTTCCTAAATACCTGTCTACTCAGTATTTATGACAATGCTATAGTAATTGGAAATGAATTATCTGACTCCCATCTTTCCTTTATTATGACTTTTAATGGTGCTTTATTAATCTATATAATTTTTTAAGAATATTAATATATAGTTTGTAAGATACTAATCATTACACTTTTTTTTTATATAATGTTAACAAAACTTGACGGTTCTCTTAGCTAAATCAGCCTGTCTTTTTAAAGGAAACCAGAATAAAAAGAATAAAAACTAAAGTAGAATTAGTCAAATGACATTTATATAAGGAATCTCTTAAACAAAAAAATGAAGCACTTTGCATATCCTTCATAACATAAAATGCACTATTTAAGTATGATTTACCTACTTTGTAAATTAGGTAGTTCATTCTTAATCTATTAAACTCTTTAATTTCTTGAGTAGTGAACACAGATATTTTCTATATTTATAATCTCTGTATTTTGGTGTACTTTAAAGAAAAATATAGAAGTAGAAAGAGAAACTTAAAGCGTAAATCTCATAGAATAAAAAATATGTGACTATGTGAGACTTACATTTTTTTATATTACTTTGTGTTTTTTAAAATGTATAAAAATAATACAAAACATTAAAATATAGAATATCCATTTCTCCGTGAGCACCCTCCCTTTTATGACAAAAATCATGACGTGGCACGGATTCATCGTGCCTATTGTGTTTTACTATGTCTTAATATTAAATTATTAATTAATTGATTAGCCACGTACTTGAGTTTGATTTTTCCTTACATCCAAGTTTTAAACAACGACAAGTAACATACTATTATTTTTATAAATATATATACCAACAAACTATTCTTTCGAAAATTATAATTTGTGTAGAATAATTTATATATCTATTTTATATGACAAGTAACATACTATAGTCGGTGTTATTTCTTAAATCAATATATATATACTTATATAAAAGTTGCAGATGTTTGAATTTTGGTTTTTAATATACTTAAGTATGAAAAAGTTAATATAATTGTAGATATAATTTCTTTTGATATAAGTAACATGTACAAAAATTAATCTTAAACATTACAACTTATATAGAACATGAAAGTATGAAAGCCTTTGAGAAGATTAACACGACAGAGAAGAATGAGAAATAGAAATCAGAGAATTAACGTGATAGAAAAAAGTAATTCAAGTGTATTATTGACTTTAGTGTAATATATATTTATACAATGTAAAATGTAATGTGCATACAATGTGAATTCTATAAGTCAGCTTAACAACCCTCACAACTATTAGTCTATTAGATAATATAACCGCTCATATGTAAGTCTAACAAAGTATTTGAAGTGATCACGAGATTTCGACATCTACACAATCCAAAATGCATGTATGTTTTTCTTTTTAACCATTAGTGCTAATATAGCTAAAAATAGCATCCAGTTGCATAAAATGAAAACTATATAATTATGTACAAATACTCCATTTGTTTCAAAATATCTGCTTTGTTGGAGATTTTTTTTTTCAAAATATCTGATGTTTTATAAAATCAAGAGAATATTAATTATATTTTTACTATTTTATCCTTATTAAAAGTCAAAACTATTGAATTAGTGAGAGTAACTAGGAGTAATTTAATGAGGACAATTTAGTCTTTTAATATCATATTTCTCTTCATTTTAAGTAAATTAATCATTTCCTTGATTTGTGTGTGTTTACCTTAAAAAGCAGATATTTCGGAGGCACAGGGAGTAATATAATTAAAATAATTTTGTTCAACTCTCTTGTGAAAGTCATACAATCATCATTTTCTTTAAAAACATTAATTGCAGTCATGCCTACAGTTGATTAATTGAATCACATTTTTAAGATTTGGTTGGAAAATGGGTTAAGAAGGGAACACATTTTTCTAAAATATTTTTATCATCAATTTCAATTGAAAATATATAAAATTAGAAATGGAAATTGGAAAGATTGCGAGAGACATTAAAAAAAAGGCAGGACAAACTAACTAACATATGCAATCATATTTAGAAAACCATATGATAAATTATAAATAAGATAAGACTTACCTAGTTCAAGAGGGGGGCTGCTGGAGTAAGATTTGAGTGACGAAGTACTTGCAAAAAGACTTCACAGGGGGGGCCTGTAAAGAACACTCTGACGCTCAAGTTAGTATGAAGGTGAGAAGAGAGCAAGAGAACTGTGGGTAGAAAAGAGTAGTTAACCTAGAAATGGTTGAGTCGGCTGATATTTATAGAGCAAGATGAGAGGAAGTGACCAGCGTGCGGGGCGCTCCACGTCGTGACCCACGATTCCCACCACCGAGAGTGGTGGAGATCGAGAATTGCGGAGTAAGGTGATCGTAGGTGAGTGCGAGACATGGAAAGGCCGTGCGCCACCAGAATGGAGAATGTGGGTCTGACAAAGTCTGTGGTTGCCCTGAATTCCATGGAGAGGCATTTGACTGATTCTGGGGCGCCCCGAAGAATTTAGGAAGAAAAAGAGGCATGGTGCGAAGGTCGAAGAGGCATACGCCCAAATAGTGATATATCACCATAAAAAAAATTATCATGGTATAATTAAAAACTTCATTGTAAAACTATAAAAATATATATATTACAAAGGAGACAGCCAGCCAAATTTAGAGTGTTTTGTATGCATAGTAGCTAATTGAAAAAATAAATTCGCATTTCACGTTAACTACAATATATATATATATATATATATATATTACAACAACAAGAACAAGCGAACAAGAAGAATGATTGTCGATAAGCATAATATAACTAAAAACAAATATGTAATTAATATTAGTATATGTTATTGTCATTGTATGCTTTCCTCCACACATATCTATAGTTTGTAGGCTTTTACAAAAAAAAGTTAGAAGGGCACCACACTACGTTTCTTTTGCGGCTATAAAGTTGTACAATTTGAACAATAGAATATTAATTAATGTATACATTATTATTAATTTATTGTTTATTATTTATTATATGGGTGGAAGATAAAAGGTCAGGTGTCCATTGTTATCACTTATCAGTCTTCATCATATATAAAAACACAACAACACTATATATATATGATATATATATATATATATATATATATATATGGGTGGCTCCGATCCAATAATTTTCCTATGATCTATTGCTTTTAAGTTTTAAGTATAGTGCTTCTGATAATAAAGCAGAAAGTCTCTCTTTTCAATTCGCAGATGTCCATGTAGTAGAAGTAATCGAAACTTTTAACCTAAGGAAACTGAGGGAAAGAAAAAACAAACTTAAAGTGTGTTTGCTTTGGATCCTTGTCTTATACCAATTAGGTATTAATTATATATATATATATATATATACGGGTTGGTTCATTTTATGTATAAAGAATTAAGCTCAAATTGTTGTTTTATTTTTTTGTCTATATAACACGCACTTGATTATGATGGAAGAATTTTTCAATAAAAATAACTATATTTATAAAGTCTTAAACTTAATATTTTATTTAAACGATATCGCTCACCACTTGCACCAAATTTTTATTTGATAAGTTTGAAATCTTTAGGTCTATATATATTCCAAGTACAGTTGTTATGTCAAAATATGATGAGGTTTTAATTTCTTGGTAATTAAGATAGCTCTAGAAATAATAAAAGAAATCAGGCCAAAAAAAATAATAATAATAAAAGAAGCGCCTGCACGTGTTAGCATGCATATTCAGAATTATGGAGCTAGAAATATAAAATCAATTAATAAACTGTTCTAAAATTAAGAAGCTTTTCGGAGAATTAACATTTAAGATGAATATGTTATATGTCGTATTTGTATTGTTTGTCTTTAAAGCGTGTGGTGCATCCCCTTCGAAAAATGGAGGCTCTTTAATAAAAGGAACAAAAGAAATAGAATACGAAGTATAAACAAAGACATAAATTAAGCATTTGGTGCAAGTGGATTGATAATTAAGCGTTGGTATATATATATATATATACTATATTATATGGCTTCACTCCTTTATGGTTGGTCAAAAATAGTGAATTAAAAAATTAAAAAAGAAAAAAAATCACCACTCTCTCTCCCCACTCACTCCCCCCACTTCTTTAAAAAAATAAATGAATTAAAAAAATACAAAAAACAATTACAAATTAAAAAATGTCACCACTCTCTCTCTCCACTCACTCTCCCATATGAGGTAATTTCAAATTGGTCCTAAATATTTTATTTATTTTAGATGAGTCTTACATATTTGTATAATTTCTCAAATTGGTCTCAAACTTACTCTTTTATCAATATAAAAATTTAATATAATCTTCAACTTTAAATCAATTCAAA